>PVJH01027349.1:0-21832 GCA_004026705.1 Nesogale talazaci | reverse complement strand
ATCTTCTGCCATTGCCTTTTGTTTCTCCTGGCTTTTTATTGAGGTCGTTGGGGCTGAGTGCTGTTTTTCTTGTGTCTTTTTTTTTTTTTTTTTTGAGGAACCAGGTGCCATTTTCCAGGGACTCGAATAGCACTGGCTCTCTGTGGGAGACCCATAGGAATATATCTTCAAACTTCCTGTAACTAATTTCATTATGGAATTGGTCTATGACCTTATGCCCTTGTGGCTCCACTGTTTCCCTAGTCAACCAATATCCCATTATTTGCAGGGCAAGTTGGATGGTTCTCTCAGGGTACACTGGTTGGATTGTTGTGGACCCCAAAGGGTGATGCTGTACTGTGTGATCTCACAAGAAGCTGTGATGGTGTAGTCAATGGCAATTTGGGACACCTCTGGGGGCACAGGGGTGTTTGCTGCAAGGACAGTGCCACAGAAGATTGGTGGGTTGCCTGCTTTTGTGTCAAGCACGGTGAACGGTAAAAGAAATTGCCCTGATAACGTAGATCTACCAAGATTAGGCAGTGGTTCCTGCAGCAGTGTAGAACTTTTGGGAGTGTCGGCTGAGCTTCCTTAGGCTGTTTGAGGCACTATGTTAGGGGGGAAGAAGTTCTCTCAGTCATATGGGACCACAGAGGAGAGATAAGAAGTCCCTTAGTTACATAGACTGTAATTCTCTGGGAAGGAGTTCAGCAGAATATCCCCATGTGGAGGGTGGGTGGACTTCTCCAGTCTTGGGCTACACTGCACAGGATGGAACTCTTCCAGCTGAGGTAGCAAGTGTAATTGTCTTAGGTTAAGGGGAGTGGTCTAGAGGTTCACAATGGCATGTGAGAGAAAATGGAGAAGACCAAGAGGATAAATGCCAAAGAACTAAGCCCACTGAAACTGTGGGGGGATAGAGAGAAGAGAGGAAATCAAACATAACTATATAGCTGAGCTCTGGTCCCTAACTCTGGGACTGCAGGTGTTTCATCCCTACCCCAAGCTGGCAACAAGCAGTGACTCTGTTGCAATTAAGCCCCTCTGCTGCCTCCAATGGATCCTGGCTACAGCAGAGACAGTAGCAGGGCTAGAGTCAAACCCTAGACTGCCTTTACTGTGGTGAGCCAAAAGTCCCCAACCCCTCAAAATCTTGTGGTTCTGTGCCTATTTATCTTTATGATGCTTCTCCTGTGGCAGTGTTGAATTTCCATTTTAGTAACTCTCCTGGGCTAATTTCTGCAGACTCCCTCTGGTATGTGTTACTCAGTCGCCAGCTCCATTTCCTCTTTTCATTTCTCTTTCTCTCCTAATCTGTATTAACTAGTTTCACAATGTGGATGGTATTATTTAGTAGATGGAACCTTAAAATTCCAATCAGATGACTTTTTTTGAGTAAGCTATATTTTACTAAATTTCACAAAACCATGAGCCAAATCTTGACTTCACTATTCAATTCTATTTCTTTTTTTCTATGTATTTTCTATTTGTGCAAAAACACTTTCACGTAGATCTGTGTCCATATCATAAGCATCCACTGAGAGTGGGGTTTTTTAAGTTCATTCCAACCATTCTTTAAAAAGAGAATGTGACCTGTTATCATAGCTAAAGTTTCTATAATTCACAATGGAAACACATAACATGATATAAGACAAAGTTCTTTTTTTGTGTGTATACTTTCACAGATCATCTTGTCTCATTTGTCCTCTTAAACACAATGCAATATTCAAGACTTCTCCACTTAGCAAGGAAAAATCCTATGATGTTCAGATAGTTTCTTATTCCTTTTAATCTTTAGCAACTGTTATAATAGAGAACAGGATTTTCAATGGCTTGGCAGTTAAGATCGAGTCACCTCTAATGATAAGATCTATTCTAATGTAATTGTTTCTCTGATGACTGTCCTGGGATGGGTGGCCTGTGTCCAACATATGAGGCTATTTGAAAACTTGCTTACTTTTTGCTGGGCCTAGATCCTGAATCTGCCACGGCTCATTTGTACTTGAGCCAGCAGCTTGCTGTATAGCTTATCTATTCTGGGAGTTGCTCGCAGCTTGGATTTATTTATATTTGCAGCCAGAACCCTACTATTATGATGATATTCGCATAATCCACTTCTACAGCAGCTATGAGTCAGAAAAAGCCTCCAGTCTGACATCTGATTCATGGACTTGGAACTTGTCAGTCTTCCATTGTGTGAGACATTTCCTCAAAATCTCTCTCTCTCTCTCTCTCTCTCTCTCTCTCTCTCTCTCTCTAGCTATAGTAAATAGACATAGAGATTAGTATGCAAACCAACATCTACAGCTCTATTTCCTGGAATTAGGGTCAGAAGTCATGTAAATGTAAGACACCCTCTTATTCTGCATTATTCTTCTTCCTAGAAAATTCTCCGTGAATCTCCTGGGCACAGCATCAGATTTTGAGAGTCAGCTCCAATGCAGTCATGGAATAAAATTTCTTCTTCTTCTTCTGTAATTGAATTCAAAGCCCTCCATTGTCCTACCTCAATATAGCGCCACACAATTGCCGTTGTTCTTTTTAATGAACCCTCTGATGCAGAAAAATCCAATTGTAATTTTTTTCCCCAAGTAGACCACAAACACCATAAGAACATAATTATTTTTGTCTGCCTTATTCACTGTTAAATCTCAGCCCCTATAACCATGAATGCCACACAGCAGGCACTCATTCACAGATGCTGGATGAATGAATAAGTAAGTGAATATACAACTCTCACTTGATTCTAGATCCCTTCTGGATTATCTTATAGCACATTCACCTATTTGGCTCTTACTCAATAATCACCGTACATTTAAAATCTTCTGTGTTAAAAATATTAAACTTGTAGTCTATATGCTCAGTGTATATATACTCTACTATTATACTGTGACTTGGAATTAAAAAAGCAATAACACAGTTGCCAACTATCTGCCATTCTTATTTTATTTTTTAAGTTCTTGGAGGGAAACTTGCATTCAACGAGAGGTTATGATGCCTCCGATGTAAATGGATAGAAGCCAGTTACTGGCATGGGATGGAGAGCAATCTAGGCTTTTAACTCAATCCAAGTACAATAGTCTTTTCACTTATCTAAATAGTAGTGATTAAAAGGATAAAAAGGATATAATACATTTGACTTCTAAGGGCTAATCATTATTTTAAAGTATATACAGAGGTATGTCTATATAGTATTTTTCTATGCTCACCATTTGTGAATGTGCCAGTGTGAAAGAGTTCAGATCATTCATAAAAAACAAAAACAAAAACAGTCTGTATCTGTGAAAATGGAGAGTCAGAATACCACCAATAGTAAGTGGAGTTTTTTGTGGTTTTTTTTTTTTTGATTGTTGATATTTTTCTGTTCTGCCTGTAAATCCATGACAGACATGGTAGCTGATAAGGTAAAGGAGCAGTGAGAATCCGATAACACCCACTCGAATGAGAGGATGAACGGATTCAAACAAACTTTTTTGAAGCCAGAGTAGTGGTAATCCCTCTGGTGCACGCTTCAGTGAATTTGGTCTCTAAGCTATAGAGTTATAAGGAACAAAGTAAAAATCCACAGATAGCACATGTGAAAAGCAACTTCCCAGGCAAAATCTCAGAACATATATAAGGGAAGGACACATTGCAGGGGATGGAACAAGATGTGTATTGAGCATGTTGCTATTTGCACAACATAATTTTTGAGAGGATAATAATACTCTGTATAATTATGCACAGGTTACAGCATGCTGGGTTTTTGTTTTTTTTGGGGGGGGGGGGCATCACTGCTCTCTGGTGGTGGGAGTAGGAGGCCCAGCCCCACTGCTGGAATTGAACCTCCATCCGAGTGGGCCGCAGTCCCGCGCACAACCACTATGCCACCAAGGCTCAGCCTTACAGCATGCTCTTATAAAATTATATTCATTACCTGATTTGTTTCTCAAAATACCATGAGAAAGGCTATCATCATCTTATCCCCCTCCTTCTTATGCTGTCCTTAGGTTGTTTTCTTGTCTGAATATTCTGAAGGATGAACTTGAGAAAGGAGAGGACACTCTGATAGGATGAGCACAAAGCAAGTGTCAAGCCCAAGACAGAAAGTGTTCAAAGATGGTTTGACACAAAACCAACTGGCCGTTTCCTAGATTACATTGTATAACTAGTCATTATTTCATTGTTTCAAACAATCTATAATTGATGTTTAACTTTCTCTCTCTCCCTTGCCTCTCTATCTCTTCTTCCTTCTCTTTCCCTCCATGCCTCCTATGCACCCTCTCTTGTTCTTCCATTCTTCTCTCTACCACTCTCATTCAGACTTGCTCTGCTTTCTTCCCCAAATGTTTGACTCTCTCTTATGTTCACTCTTCCTTTCTCTGCTTGAAGAAGCTAAATGCTAGTAATTTTTGCTTAATCCAACATTGGATGTTCTGATGTTAAATGTTTAAAAGATTAACTCCTGCCTGAAATGGAAATTTTAAGTTAAAAGATTAAGATACTCAGATGTGACCATTCATGTCCTGTGATATGTAATAATAGAGGTGATGTTATGTTTCTATATCATAAGGAGGCAAAATAAATGTGATGTACACACGCAGAGACACAAGACTCCACCAAAAAAAAGCCCTCACTGCCATGTAGTCAATCCTGACACAGAGTGACCTGACAGTAGAACAGCCTCTGTGGGCTTCTGAGATTGTAACTGTGTGGGGGGATAGAAAGTCTCATTGGTCTCTCACAGAGGACCGGGTGGTTTTGAACTGACAACTCTGTGAATTAGCAAACTGAAGTGTGTGCCATACCAGAGTCTGCAGACTCTATCCAGATGTGCTGAAAAGAATGAGGATAAAGAAGGCACATCCCAATGAAGCACCATGGAGAAAACATTAGCTGAGTAATAATTTATGCCTGAATCATGCATTGATGCTCTTCTGAACTCTTCTTATATTAAATTTTGAAATTTCTGTTTCCCAGGGATCATTAAGAATGTCATTTGGATCTGGGTTTAGTCCATAGTTCAGAAATTCCAAGGGTGTAACAGTTAATATAGCAGTAGCTTGAAAAGAAAAAGAGAAACAAAACAAAACCAAAATGAAAATATTTAAAATGTTATACTAATTGAAAGAAGTCCAACAAAAAGACCCAATAAAGGGGTCAGTTGATAGGTAATATTGTCAGTTCGTATTTGCCAGGCTCAGGGGTAGAAGTAGAAAGTGGGGGGTTATAGGGAGTCACAGTGGCAGGATTGGGTTTTTTCTTCCAGCGTGATGGCAATGTTTTAGAAGCAGAGGTTGATGATAGGTGCACAGCATTGTGAACATACTCAGGAACGATGACTTGTTCATAAAACTTTCTCAAAAATATTTCACTGCCATCCTTTGATTTCTCACTCAAAGCTACCCTACAGGACAAACCAGAGCTCCACTTTTGCATTTCCAAGGCTGTAATCGTTTGTGAGGACAGAAAGGCTCACTCTTCTCTCTTGGAGAGGCTCCTGAACTGAGGGTGAGTAGCCCAAGGGATAGCCCCGATGCCACCAGGGCTTATAAAGTCCAGGCATATGTTTGCACAGTCCTTACAATCTTAGGCAATAAAGTTGGTAATTCTTCATCCTTGAACAAGAAAGACAATTCTGGTTATGAACTAGAAAACTGATAGTTTGGGTTACTCTTCTGAAATAGTGTATATATAACTTCCTGGCTCCATCCTGGAAGGAGAGCAAGAAAGGCCATAGCCTGAAGAAATATGTCATTCATTCTGACCCTAACTTCTGCTCACTTGGAGCTTGTGAATTTAATGCACACATACTCACACTCATGGCCCCAAAAGTCTACAACACACACACTTTTACCCAAATCTACAAAATGTAGCCAAAATGGAACAACTAAAAATCTAGTGCTTCATGGTACATGATGACTGAAAGCAAAAAAAGAAAGGACAGAGGATGGGAGGGAAGTAAAGAAAGTAAATATTCATTCTTATTTAGCCTAATCATAGTTTTTTGCATCCCACCTTTGGTTCCTGCTCATTTTCTCCCTCGGTGGCATGCATTGGGGTGGTGGTTTTGTTAATACCATTTCATGAGCTGTCACTGCTAACTTGTTCTCTTTCACCACCTCATCGAAGACTTGGAGCAAACACTCTGCAAAGGACATGATATGCTTAAGGAAAAAGACTACGGCCACTTATAAGTGGGGGGAGGAGGAGCAAGATCACAACCTGAACTTTAGATGCTGTTTTTTATTCTGTAAGCTGCTGTTGTCTTAAGTACTTATGATGTGGCCTGGAAAAGACAAATAGTCCTCTGAAAATATCTCTACAGAAAAAGCCTTCTCCCCAGTACCTATAAAACATTCATAACACCTTCATTGTGCTGTAAATCCTTATCAGGAGTTGATAACAGTGTATGAATTTTTAATGTAACATTTATAAATGGTTATTAAAACTATCCTTAAAGTAAAGTGTCAGTTTGTTTTTAATTAACTGTTGGCTATTTAAGCTCCCAAATGGCCTCAGGAAAGACCAATAGGCCCACATGTCAATTATCTTCTTTCCTGCCCCATCTTTAACCCCTTGTTGCCAATTGTCATGAAGGCCAATGCCCATACACTCTAGGAACTTAAATAAGCTTCAGATATAGATGTGAAAACATTTTATTTTTTCTAAAAATTGTCCTGAGTTATCTGTCAGCAACCATAAGTGACACAGATTATAAGTTGAGCAATTATTATTCTGAGTTCTAATGGCCTAAAACAACTTATGTGTGGCCATAACCAACTAGAGAAACAATTATGAACACGTGAATAGATTGGTAGGTTGTTAAACACAAAGCCTGGAACTAAGGATTTCAACTCAAACTCCATGGAATTTCACTTATCTTGCTTTGTGAAAGTTTAAGATTCCTGGAACTTTCTTCCTAACCCATCAAGGCAGAGAAAATGTAAATTGTTCTGCCTCCCCCAAACCATTAAATTAAACGACAGACATGGAAATCTTTCAAAACAGTAACAAGTTGTCCTTACATATTGTTTTCATCTTCTTCCATTTATTGTCCATCATTTCCACCGTCTCTGGAAAGGGACTTCCCCTAAATCTGAGTAAGACATAACAGTCGGAGAGTCAGATATCAAGTAAATCCACTTTGTCCATATTTTTTTAACTGCCCTTCCTTCTGAGAATGAGGAAAATTGTTATTTTACTCAGGACACCCTTTTTCCTCGCGTGATGTCTATGGAGTCTCAGACCTGAAAACAGGGAGCTTATTGCACATTATCATTTGAAAATCAAATTGTTAGCAAGATCAGCTTTTCTGTTTTTTAGTCTCTGAACTGCTAGATGCTTTTGTCTTGATGACACTCAACATGATGCTTGGAATAGATGCTTCTCTATAAGTTCTCTGATGATGTAGCTTTGCCTGTGTTATATCATCTGTCCAGAGACACCCACATACACCATTCCTTGCTCTTCATCAGTTTCTCATTCATGCCAAAATAGCATTGTTCAGTTCCAGTTAGTAAGATTAATGAACCTTGTCCTCATTACTTATGTCTCTTATAAATACTGTAGTCTCCATTATTAGACTGGAAGGCTTTCTGATGTATATAAGCAAAGGGGAAATTAAATTTGATGAATATTCACTCAATCTTTAGAATAAGATTCAAAATTCTCAATTATCTCCACTTGAATGTTCCTCTGTTTTTCTGTACTACCATTCTAACTGAGTCACTGTTGGCTCTAAGACAATGGTTCTCAACCTTTCTAATGCTGTGACCCATTAATACAGTTCCTCATATTGTGGTGACCCCCAACCATAAAATTATTTCCACTGATAATTCATAACTAAATTTGATACTGTTTTGAATCAGAATGTAAATTTCTCATATTCAGGATGTATTAGGTGACTCTGTGAAAGGGTTGTTTGACCCCCAAAAGGGTTGAAACCCACAGGTAGAGAACTGCTCCTCTAAGAAGATTGGAGTATAAACTGCTCCTCTGGATGAATCATTGAAATGTTTGTGCTTCCTTGATGCTACTGTACAGTTTCTTCCAGCAGAAATGTTCTTCCTGTGTTCATACCTGGTTAATTCCTAATCCTTGTTCTGTAGTCTACTCAGGTGTTCTCTGAGAGGCCTTCTCTAACCAGATAACCCTAGTGCTCACTGCTATTACAGCATGTTATCACCTTACAGGGTAATTTTTGGCTGATATTTTTGTTTTTTTAATATGAATGTGAGGTGTATGAAAGCAGAGAAAAATAATTATATGCCTACCAGCAAGTTTAATATAAATTTGTTGCTGTTATAAACTGTTGAGTCTATCCCAACACATAGTAACCCCATGGAATTAAGTAG
Organism: Nesogale talazaci; assembly: GCA_004026705.1. NCBI lineage: Eukaryota > Metazoa > Chordata > Mammalia > Afrosoricida > Tenrecidae > Nesogale > Nesogale talazaci. Next base: position 13,517 of record PVJH01027349.1, on the reverse strand, counting down.
ACCTCTCCCTATCAAGTTTCCTTGGATATAAGGAGCCCTGGTGTGTCAGAATGGGCTACAAGTTGGGCTGCTAACCACAAAGTCAGCTGTTCAAACACACCAGTCTCTTTGGAGGGAAAAGATGAGGCTCTCAAAACTTTCTGTCTTGAAAACCCTAAGAATTTCTATCCTGTACGATAGGTTTCCTGTGGGTCAGAGTTGACTTGATGACCATGGATTAATCTTCATGGAAATATATAGGCCAAGAGTCTTCTCCTCCATGAGCGACTGATGGGTCCTAAAAGCTGACCTTTCACTTAGAAGCCAACCACTTAAGCTTTGCATTGCCAAGACTCCTTTTGTTAACACAGAGATTGACATAGAGAAAACACTCAATATTCATTTGTCAAATAAGAAAATACAGATTGTTTTCATGCAGCTTTTGTGACATTGATTGACTTATCATATTTTAGGGAAAAGTAATTTATTCTCTTTTAGATGACATTGTTGGATATTAACCAAGAGTGCACTTTGTGGTTAGGGATGATGATACACTCACTCATAGCAACTAGACTTCCAAATATTAATTACAGCAGTCTGCCTAGTTTATCTCTCGCAGAGTGGCTGATGAGTTTGAACAGCTGACTTTAGGGTTGGCAGCTTAGCACTTAGCCACTGAGCAACCAAGGCATCTTCATTATTTTTATCCACAATAAATGTGAGGTGTTGGCAAGCATGTTAGTAATGCTTCCTACTTGTTTTCTAACTAGTAGAAAACTGAATGGTAAGATCGATTGGGACTAAAATTACAGATGCCAGGCATCTCTGAGCATAAAAGGATTGTTTTATATAAAGAGAGTTGGATATGGAAATAAAACCTTGGGCTTTAGCTTAAATACATTGGGTTGAACTGATTTTTCCCTCCTGTACTCAGGTGCAACCACAAAGATTGGTGGTATGAGACTACTCAAAGATGCCTCAGAACAATATCGTAGTAATCTTCTGAAATATATATATACACACACACACATATATACATATATACATATATACATAGAGAGAGAGAATCAAGTTCTACTCTGACACACATGAAGTTGCCCTGAGTCTGAATCACCTTGACAACAATTGGTCATTGATTCTGGTATTCATGAATGGTCCAGGTGCTCAGTAGTTCATCAAAAAGCTAGAGATTTGAGTCTAGTCAAGGATACCTCAGAAAAGATTGCAGATCACTGACTTCTAAAACCAGTCACCGAAAAGCCAGTGTAGTACAGTTTTAGACTGACACCCAGGGGTTTGCCATAAGTCTGAATTGCATTACAGCAAACACATACTTACTTGTGTTGACTTGGCTCATCAGTAATGATGGAATGATTGACCTCATAGAAACCTGGAGTCTGGAAAGGGAACTGACAGGCTCTTTGGAAATCAGATTGAGGCTCAAAAAAGGAGTAATAGTTAAACCCTCATATTAAAACTCCTCAATAGAAGGCAATCAGGTGTCTGCCGCCCACCTTGTCTAAAATAAGATAGGAAATCTCGTCCCTGAAAAGGTTGAACCAAAGCAGCTCTAGTCTGAAGAGCCACACATTTAGCTGAGGCTAGAAAATACAGGGATATTGACTAGAAGACATGAGTATTGGTTGAAAGCCTCCTCCTACCTTGCTTTTAGGCTGCCTAAAAGAAACATTATGGCAGTCATGTACTCTTGTGTCAATTTTAACACTGAGAGTGTAGGGAGTAGAGTCTAGCCTGTCAATCTGGAGTTAGCCAATGAGACCTCTGTGTAGGCATGACTTTGTCATGAGAGTCCTTGGAAGTCTCACAATATTTCCCAATTGGAGGTGAGGGACTTGGCTCTGTCTCTTGGAGACATGCTTCTGACAAGACAGATGGCAGCATTCTGATAGACCCTGAGCCCTGGAAACTGGAGGAATCACAGGAAACTCCTGTCAGTGCTGAGATGCTTCCACTAACTCTGGATACACAAGACTCTGCACCTACTGGCCTGTGATTGTCCTGATGTCATTACTTGTGCTTTATGAGGATGAAGAGGATTTATGGGTTGGTATTAGACATAAGGGCTAATATCAGACTATGGACTTGGACTGGACTGGGTTGGGATGCCTTATCAATGTTCCATTCCTCTTGTATATAAACCTCTCCCTCATTTACATATGTGTGTTTATGAATTTGTTTCTCTAGTCTACCCAAACTAACATAGTTATGTTCACAAATCAAAAAACTGAAGAACAATTCATTTCTAGAGAAAGTGACAGGCCCAAATCAAAAGTCCTCTGCTAGCAAAATTATCAGTTAGGCTTAGACTCTGGCTTAGCCCCCTTATACTGAAATTTACCTTTACAGGTGGTAGTGACAGTGATTTTTAACAATCTCTGAAACCCACAGGGGCAATTCTACCCTATCCTATAGCGTTATGATGAACTGGAATAGACTCAGTGATTGTGATTATACACACACGTGTGTGTGCATCTATAATTAAGATACATATTAAAGAATGAAACCTATACAAATTAATGGTAAAATATAAAATTTAAGAAAGTTCAAATAATAGAGTACAAAAAAGAGTTGGTCTTGAGTGAGAAAAAATATATTAATCTGTGAAAAAAACAAAGGCAACAGGGTACAAAGGTGTTACTGATAGAGGCTAGACAAGAACTCTTGGAAATTGAAAACCTGATAACAAAATTAAATATGTATAATTCAGAATAGGGCGCAATGTTAAGGTCAAAAACATTTCTCAGAAAATAAATGAAAAAGGAAGAAGATATGAAATAGTAATTAAATGATAAAATAAAAGACTAATATGGGATATCTAATATCACATGGAAGTAGTTGCAGATAAGAAAGAAAACAGAAGAAAAGTATTTACCAATAAACAAGCTCAACAAGGTCCATGAAGTACCTAGCATATTATAAAGCTTCAAAACATGGCAAATAAATCAAATATCCTGAAAGACTCCAAGAGGTACAAAACAAATCACATACAAAGTCTTGGGAATCAGAATGACATTAGATGCTTAAAGAATAACATTGGAATCTGTCAGACAGTTGAGAAATGCCTTATTTCCAAGGGAATTGTTCGAAACATATAAATTTACTCTCAACCAATATTTAATATTAATAATAATATTCTAGTCATGCAGGGATTCTAAACATAACTTTCATGTACACTTTATCAAAAGGATAAAGGAGGATGCATTTTTCTTAAATGGAGAGTACCTCAAAAAATAGAGCGATACAGGCCTGAGGAATCAAAGGCCCCAACATGAGAGAAGCAAAAGGAGGTCTCAAACGATATTTGACTACTGTGCTAGGTCCAGATCTGTGAGCAGCCTATGAATTAATAGTTGCGATCCAAAGAGATCGAGATCAGACAGATGACCCCAAGAACAAAGAGAGGAAAGAAACCAAGCATTATTATGACCCGATGCATTTCAGTACATAGAGAAAAGCAATTGATATCAAATTTAATGATAAAAGTAGAGGAAAGACATCCCATGGAGAAATTAGGTCAACTGTTAATTCCAGGAAAGGTATGTGTGTGTGTGTGTGTGGGGGGGTGCACTGTCAGATTAATTTTGATACATGGTGACTCCATTCTCACTCTGTGGCACAGAATAGAAGTGTGTCAGATGATTTTGAATGATAATAACAAGGCCTTACTTCTCAGGAGTGTCTGAATGGATTTGAACTTTCTGAGATTCACACATACATGTGTATTTGAAATATATGTATAGTTATAGTACATTCTTTCTCCTCCATGAACAATATTTGCATTTAAAATAATATACACTCTCCCTATAGGCTGGATACAAAATATAAACATGGATATAACTCAGATGGAGAAAATAACTTTAATGGCTAATCATGTAGAAGTATCAACTTGTCTTCTTTCAGTATTGGAGTCCAAGATAGCTAGATATTATAAACAAGTAAAACAGCATACCCTCTGGTCTTATAAATTTGAAGATAAACACTTTAAGAAGCTATTAAAATATTGAAGGAAATTAGTTCTAGGGAGAAGTGAAGTAACAACAGCTTTATTTTTTTTAATAAGCTTGTATTATTGACTTTTATAACTATAGCCATGTTGCTTAAAATACATTAATGAAGACTTGCAGGGGGCATTCTTGGGAAATGTCATATCTAGAAGGGAAAAAAAAGTGTGAGCAGAGGATGGAAATTGAATAGTAATCAAGTGGTCTTATGATAAATTTGGGGAGATGAGATTCCAAAAATGAGGGAGGCATACAAGTAAGAAGTCAAGTCTGGTGGAGTATGAAGTAGAAATAATCAAATTTGGCTACCAAAAGGTTCTTGGTTGATTTCAAGACTAAATCTAACAGTCAGTCAAAGCCATTTGAGTGGCATTATTGCTTACATATTAAACCGTTAATGGCGAGGTCAGTAGTTCAAACTCCTTAGGTACTCCACAGAAGAAAGTTGAGGTTACCTGCTCCCATAAAGATTTACAAGCCACAGAGTCAGAATTAACTCAATGGCAGTGGTTTGTCTCTGGGTTTGTAGTTTTGTTTCTTTGTTTATGGTTGTGTTAGTCCGGGTAGACTAGAGGAACAAATTCATAGACAAGCATATTAGTATACGGGTATGCTTTATATATAAGAGGAACAGGACACCAAGGAAACATCCCAAACCAGTCTAGTTCGAAGTCATAAGTCTGATAATAGCCCTTATATACCAGTCTGTAATGTCTCCTTCTGACTCATGAAGACACAGACCAGTGGATAGAGAATCCCCATGCTGACAGGGGTCTCCCCATGGCTCCTTGTTTCTAGGGCTCAGGGCTCATCAACAGCATCCAGTGGTGGCAGAAACAACTCATCTCTGGCAGGAGTCTCCACATGGCCTCTCCAGCTTCAGAGGTCTGGCTCCATCAGGACCAAGCCATGTAGCTTCTCCGACTCCTCAGATGCTACCACCTTGTCTTGTCTGTGATTCATCATTTCTGAAACTAACTCCCAACAACAGGGGAGATAGCTTCTCATTTTCACGAGGGAAATATCGCGAGATTTCCAAGACATATCAGGAAAAAGCCATGCCCACACAGAGGCCTCATTGGCAACTCAATGGCTAGCTTCAGATTAACAGACTGGACATCTCCCCTACATCTCAATCATGAAATTAACATAAACATATGACCGCTACAATGGTATTGGTTTAGCTAAGGTCTTTTGAGAAACCACTGGGAACGTTTTCCAGATAAATCAAGATATAACCTCCACCTTGCCCTAGATGAATTTCTTTGAGGTACATTCCACCATATTCTGTCTCTGGAAATGTTTCCATCTTGCAGGTAGATCAGTGTTGTGAGTTGGTTTGGAATGTATTCCCACTCATGTATGGAGAGTAGAACTTTACCGTAAGGACCAAGTGTACAAGGCTGTCACTCCTCTGAGACTGATTCCCAGACCTTTCTCCCAAGACACCTCGAGGGGAGAGAGGAGCCTCCAATCTCTCATTTAGTAGACCAGTTCTTCACTGTCTAGGTCATCCAGGAGAGAGACAAAAATCTTTCACGCTCAGACCAGGAAGGAGAGTGCTTTCTGTCATGGACCCCTCAGCAACAAGTTTCTTGGGCTCTGCATGCTGGCAGTATGTCAGCTAAACTGCACGGTCTTCTCCTTCACAGGGACATAGGATTTCTTTGGAGTGGAAAGACTCTACCACTTGAACTAAAAGAATATAGAGGTGTATGAGGAGTCAAGTCTTAAAGTTATCATTCAGATGTAAACTTTTATAGAATCCCATGAGTGCTAGGCTAACTGGGAAACCTTAAAATGTGAGATCTAGTCAGAACTGCAACTTGACCATCTGAAGCCATATGGCACACAAAGTGAGGAATGCAGGGAGGGAAGAAGGGGAGAATGTTGAATGTGCCTTTCCAGAAACAGACCCCAATATCCATAAACACCATGATTAGTTGCACATGGGCCCCCCTTTCCTGAGTACCTCAGTTCTAGCACATCTAGAAGCGACATGATTTGGGGCAAAGGTAACTGTCTTATGTCTAAGTGTCATAAGACATCATTATAATATATTCTATAATTTTACCTATGGTATAATTATACCTACCTTGGAGGATGACCCTGATGACCACATCATGCACAGAAAAGGGCTTGTTTTGAATTGTAAAATGCAAACAAGCAGTCAGTGACGAAAGTCAGATATGAGACTTTGTGGCTATTATTCACCGATTTTTTAAGCACTTGGTTTCAGAGGGAGAATAAGACCGATAGTAAGATAGACACTTTACAACTAATTACACAATTAATTATTCATATTCTTGATATGGCCCATCAGGGGTGATATTATCTGCTTTCCTGGTGCCTCAACCTGTATGTCACAACAGGCATGGGAAATATCCATGCAGGCCTTCTTTTAAAATGTCCATCAACACTCTGGGCTTTTACCCTGTTCAGGGAGGGACTTTGTGTGCTTCGCTTATTCTCATTCATCTTTCTTCCTCCTCCTTCTCATTCAGATGTGAACTAAAATGCTCACCCATCAGGAAATCTTTGCAATCCCATCTGAGGTCAGGTCACCCCGCTTTCGATGCATCTTATGACTCTCCACTAGAAATTGGAGCACTAACCCAAAATGCAAATGTGAATTAAATATGAGATTTATTTAATTTCTGTGGTTCTCTGCTGGAATGTAAGCCCCAGGAGAGCAAAAACCCTTTCTTTTCCCCATTGTAACTCTAGGACAAGCATGAAGCCTGCCTATAATAGGCCTTTAATATGTATTTCCAGAACCACTGGCAAGATATACATTAAAGTAATTCTCAGAATGTTGGTTCTGAGAAAAAAAAATTACCCTCATGAATCTCTAAGTTTCTTTAACTACCTGTTATAGAACCCTCTTTTCTGGGTGTATCTAGCCATCTCAATGTCTATTTATATATGCCTGCAAATCCTTAAAGTTATCTCAGAAATGTCAGACCCAGAACCTAATTATATGATCTTTGTCTACTGTCACCACGAATCAAAAGCTTTTCTTTTTCTTTATTATTTTTCAATTTACTTGTAAAACTGAGGGGTGAAGAGAAAGGCTACTTTAATAGGGGCATTTATGGCAGTATGGAAATAACTGGTAATTATGCTCTCTAAATGAACTTGACTCTGTGGCTGGTGTCAGGTTTTGCTAAGTGCCCTGGGCCCAACTGAGACTAATTAGGACTGCATTAAATATTAAAGCTTTCTGACATGCAGGTTTTGATGGTGACAGAAGAGAAGAAATCCTGTAACCTAATCTGCACTCAACAGGAGTAATTTATGTTCCTTTCTTACAACAAAAGAAAATCCAATTATGTAGCTGGCTGGAATATATGTTTAAGGGAGAAATTAATGTAAAAAATTGCATAAACCTACACTCAGAGTACATAAAATAAGGTAAAACATCAACAGGTAGTTTTGTGTTCTGCTACCTATATCCAATTCCTGTTCATAGTTCTCCTATGAAGTAGGAAATGGACTTGACTAGGCATTGACTTTTTATCTATTTTGTTTTTATTAGAGTATTAGAGTACAGAGTCAGCAAGCACTTCAAATTATCAAACAAACAATGATGAGGCCACTTTTGTAGAGGAAAAAACAAACCCAAACCAATGTTCATCAACTTTATTTACAATAGGAACGTACTTCTTTGGATGCCCCAGCATTTGAATGGCGAATGGTTGGTGTTGGACTCACTGGATTCATGGTCACAGAACCGTCTAGGCCTTGCACACAGAATGTTCCCAGTCATGCTGGTGATACTCATCTCTCAGTATTGGAATAAGTTGAGGTATCATAGTACTTTTTAACCTTTACAAGCAGCAAACATCTGTACTCCAAACAAATCTTGATGCCTTGACGTTCAAAGAAAGTAAAAAAGAAAGAAGGGATACACACAATTTATATTTGCCTCAGTATCTTATGGTTCTAATTGTATGTTGTTTTTCATGAAGACCTCTGGTAGGAGTAATACAACTTTTTAATGCAACAGTTCCATCATGTGGAAATTCAAGCATAGACAAAGGTAGAAGTCCTCATCTGACTTTGTTAGATGCAATATGAACCCCCAGGGCTCCATCGCCCACGTCAACAATGTTCAGATCCTTGTCAATCTAGCAGTTTCAGCCCCAGCGTGACCATATTCGTTTTGAAGAAAATTTTTATTGTTCCATCATTTCACTTATCAATGTTTCAATGTATACATGGTATCCCTAAGGATTTCAAGAAATTGTAAGATTGAATGAAAACCCTTAATTCCTATATAAAAAGTGACTTTTGGTGAATCCAAAACATTAGGAATACTAGTCCTTAAAATGCCGTTATTATGTCAATATCATCAAAATAAATAAACCATATTCATTTCTCAATGTATTTTTATGACCGAATACAAATCCATGGCTGGTTCATAAAAGTGCTTACAAATATTGGCTTTTCAGCCCTGCACTTGACAATAGAAAAATTATATTTCAAATAGAGGGATTTGCAAAGTAATTTGAATGCTACATTCCATACACAAAAATAATTACTTGTGTATTTAGGGCTAAGAATTCTAGTTTCCTTATTTTGTCACAATATTATACTTGTAGTGTGTGCTATTTAATCCTTATGTTATTGTTTTAGTTTTAAATACATTATTGGGTGTGCCATAAATATATATGAAGTCAGCACCAAGTGGGTGTTCTCCATAAATATCTCTTGAGTGATATATAAATAATTTAAAATGTTTCAATCAAATATTTGTGCTGAATATTTAAATGCTGAAGCATCTAAAAATCCTTGGAAATCAGTTACTAAAACTACTAAAATATGAGAGAATTGAAAAACTTAAAACAATAAAATAATTGAATAATCATTGCAAGGATTCAACTGTAGAGGAAGACATCATGCTTGGTAAAGTAGAAAGACACTAGAATGTTGGAGAACTTTATAAATCAATAGGCACAACTACAAAGATGGACTTAAACACTCCAGAGACTGTGAGGATGATTCAGAATGAGGCAATATTTCCCTCTGTTCACATAGGTCACTGAGAGTCAGAGTTGCCTCCATGGCAGCTAATGACAATAAAAGGTAAAGCCATTTTCATTATTATTTCATTACTTTCTAAGTAGAGGTAGATGAGGAGATGTGCAACCATCTTCTCTGAGTTGTTATCCATTTCATTGCTTGAATTTTTAAAAATGAAGTGAGGCCACATACAGGAAACATAGGACTCAATAATACTTTCTAGAAGTGTGAGAATATGATATTACAAACCAAGACACCTATGTTCTAAAACCTTCTCAAATACTGCTGAGCGTAGGATCACAGCTAGTTATTTTTCATTCTCGGCCCCAGGTGTTCTCATCTATGTAATTTGGGGCTGAACAAGACAGTCTTCCCAGTCCATAGTTTCTGATTTTATGATCCTCAATAAGGGGGTTAATTAAGCAGGTGTGTGTTATGTACATAATTTGGAGAAATAACTTTCAGTGACATGTTAAAGGTTTGTTGGAAAATTTGGGGACAACTTAGATTCAGCACTAGCTTGCCTTTCCAAATTGTGCCGCCATACACATGTTATGAATAATTAAGAGTGTAGATAGTCTTAGAGCTCTCTTATACCGTACAAGGAAGACCTTTCTGAGTTTATCAGAAATAGTGATTTCTGTAGGAAAGGGTTGTGTAATCAATTTGGAGAATAATACTACCCATCATCTTCTTGCATGCATTGAACAGTTTCCAGACCTAGAATTTATTTATTTTCCTATTTCTTCTCCCACCTCTCCAGTAAGTCACATTATAAAATAATGGGAAAGTCATTTTTTATCCAAAGGCAGGTGGTTGCTATGGGTTACAAGAGCCTTATCTGTCCCCAGTGTGATTTTGCTGACAGAACCCATTATAGAAGGAACGGGCTGATGACAATTATGAAAGTGAGGGGTTGATGAAGAGAGGGAGAGGGAGCCAAGGGGACAAAATCTGAGTATACCTCTCTATAGTCTCTTCCAGAGCCAGGAATCTAGGTGATGTGTAAGGAAGCCCAAGTGTTAGTCATAGCCAAGCCTGGTCTACAATGTGGGTTTATCTGAAGCAAGATAAGAGATGATTTCATAAGAAAGTGCTATTTTATATGTCTATAAAGATATTTCAGGTGAAAGATAAGAGGACATAAAAGGTGCCAATATTGAAATATGGAAAGAATCTCACTAAAGAATATATTTCAGGGCTGAGCTCCGGTGGCATAGTGGTTGTGTGCAGGACTGCAGCACACAGGGTTGGTGGTTCAAATCCAGCAGCAGTTTTCCAGGAGTAAGACTGGGCCTCCTACTCCCACCAGGGGGCAGTGATGCCCATAAAAAGAATATATTTCAACCTCTCTCCATCTGTGTGTGCTTCCCTTCCCCTGTTGTTATTTTTGTTGAATAAATTCAAATTAGAGTTAAATGTCAGTGCAGATGCATCTATAATACTCAATCCTCAATAGGAGCTCCTCCAGTCTCTCTTAGAATTCCTAAATTGACAGGCATTTCGCTTTCCTAAGCACAAACCTCCAATGAGAAAGGCATGATTGTTGTGGTTGTGAAGTGTCATCAAGTCAGTTGTAACTCATAGCCACATTTTGTACAACGGAATGAAACATTGCTCAGTTCTGGTCCTCCTCCCAATTGTTCTTATGCTCGACTGCATTGATGCAGCCACTGTGTCAAACCATTGGTTGAAAATTGAAAATCTTCCACTTTTTAAAAACAACCTCTTTTTTTTGAAAAATCTTTTTCTAGTTTACCTAGCATTGTGTCCTTCTGCAGGAATTGGTATTTCTTGAGACCACGTCCAGAGTATGTGAGACTGAAGCTCACAATTCCTGACTCGAAGAAACATTCCGGCTGTACTTCTGACAAGACACATTTGTTAGTTCTTTTGACAGCCCATAATACTTTCTTTCCCAGCACCACATTTCAAATGCATCGATTCATCTTCAGTCTTCCTTACTCAATGTCCAACTTTCACATGCATATGAAACAATAGAAAATATCATGGCGTGGGTCAGGTGCATCTTTGTTGTCAAATTAATATCCCTGCTTTGCAACATTTTAAAGCGCTCTTGTGCAGATTAGCCCAATGCAGTGACTACTTTGATCTTTTGACTGCTGCTTTCATATACATTGGTTGTGGTCCAGGCAAGATGAAATCCTGGAGAACTTTGATCTTTCCTTCATTTATCATGATGTTATCTACTGATTCAGTTGTGAGGATCTGGCTTTTCTTTACATTGGGCTATGATCCATACTTGATTTTCATCATCAAGTGTTTCAAGGCCCCCTCTTTCAACAAGCCAGGTTGTGTCATCTGAATATCAAAGATTGACAATAAATCTTCCTCCAACCCTGATGTTATATTCATCTTGATATATTCTGGCTTCTCTGATTATTTACTCAGCATATATATTGAACAAGTATGTGAAGGAGGGAGGGTGGGAAACAGGGGTACAATATAATAGCTGATACCAAGAGCTCGAGTAGAAAGAAAATGTTTTGAAAATGATGACAACATATGTACAAATGTACTTTGCACAGTGAATGCACGTATGGATTGTGATAAGAGCTGTAGGAGACCCAAATAAAATGATTTTAATAAAAGAAGATGAAAAAGGTATGATGATAGACTGCAAAACTGACAAACATCTTTCTTGATTTTAATCCATGTAGTATGTGCTTGCTCTGTTCGCACAACAGCTGTTTTATCCTTTTACAGGTTCTGCACTAGCACAATGACATGTTCTGGGATACTTACTCTTAAGTATATCCATAGTTTGTTATGATTTATACAGTTAAATACCTTAGCAATGTGAGTAAAATAAAAGTAAGCATCTTTTGGATTTTCTTTGCTTTCAGCCAAAACCAATAAGGATATTCTTTGTCCCATGCCTTCTTTAAAATCTTCCCTGAACCTCTTGCAATTCCTTATCAATGTACCGCTGTATCCATTGTTAGATGATCATTAGTTAGCAAAATTTTACTTGAATGTGATATTAGTGATATTTTTCTGCTATTTGAACATTCCGTTGTGTCACCTTTATTTTGGCAGAGTGCAACCATGAATCTCGTCTAGCCAGGTGGACATTGGGTGACTTCCAAATTTCACGCCATAAATAAGAAAGTGCTTCTAGTCATCATCAGCTTGTGGAAACATTTCGCTTGATATTCCTTTAATTTTCCATGCCTCAATTTTTTTTTGCTAATGTTTTTGCTGCAGCTTCAATTTCTTCCTTAATACCATTGGACCTTTCCATATGTGACCTTTTGAAATAGTTGAATGTCAGCTAGTAAATTTTGGTACAATGACTCTCTGTAGGCTTTTCACCTTCTTTTAATGCTTTCTGCACTGTTAAACATTTCTTCCATAAAAATTTCAATATTGAAACACAAGGCTTGATTTTTTTTTCTTGAGTTCTTTCAACTTAAGATATGCTGGGAATGTTTTTCATTTTTGGATATCCAGCTCTAATTCTTGGCACATTTGAGTATAATATTTTACATTGTCTTCTTTAGCTACCCTTTGAAACTTTCTGTTTAGCTCTTAGACTTCATTATTTCTTTAATTGGCCTTTGATACTCAATGTTTAAGAGCTAGTTGCACAGTCTCTTTTTAAATCCACTTTTCCCTTGTCTTTTTAGTGATGCTTTGCTGTTTTCTTCTTTTATCCCCACAGTTTTATTGGCACTTTATCCATATATCATACAAGTCAATAGTTCAACTGTATTAAGAAAATCTGTATGATCTTTACCAAAATACATTTTAGATTATTTTCTTTTTCCTTATACTCATTGTCATTCATGTACTTTTTATTCCACTTTGGCAAAAACACACACCACAAAACATTCACCAATTCAACAGCTTCTACCTGTATAATTCAGTGCTATTGATTATGTTCTTCATGTTGTACAACCCTTATTGTTATTGCCTGCGACTTTCTTGCTGTTGTTCTTTGCAGGAAATTTTACATTTTTCATGCTTTTTTCCATGTGTAGTGTTCTTCATGTTCTCCCACAGCTCATCGATCTGGGGTACTTGAGAAACAAATCAGAATATTGAAGAGTAGGTGTTTGTTTGACTTCTGCCTCTTAGTAGTGTTTTTTCTTTGGCTAGTCAGAAGTCACATATATCCAGGCAGTTTACTGGGTTGTTTTCTAGAAACAATATGGGAAGTTAAACTTTTGATTATTTTGTTTGGATTTTCCTTTGTTTTTTCCTTTATGAAATTGCAAAAACAAATGTTGTAAATGTATATTTTGAACTCAAGGGTACAAATCACCATTTGAATTTCTCAGAAACCATCTTCTAAAGGAAAATGAATGACAGAAGGATAAAATGCCTGACAGAAAACATGGATTTGGTTTGATGCCTTCAGAGACCCAATTCCATGTTTTTGCCTAAATAGAATAGTTTAGATAAGGATTTAAGCTAAGCTAAATAAGAATTGAACTTTGCTGTTTTAAGAAGTGAGTTTAGTATCTG
>PVJH01027348.1:0-28796 GCA_004026705.1 Nesogale talazaci | reverse complement strand
GTATCTTGGAAAGGTATGTTGCTGCAGGAAGTATCTGTTCCTTAACAAGAAGACAGAACAAAGAAAAGCTTAAGAATCAGTAAGTGAATCAAACCTCCATTCTTTTCCATCACTATTCCCTCCAAAGATGTACACTACACTGTCTCCTCTCCCTGTTACAAGTTCAATGTCAGCAAAGGTCAAAAATAAGTCAGGTAAGAATTACCGCTCGCCTTGATGCTCTGTTGATGAATTCTTGATTCCATTGGCTACCCAGCTATAAACTGCTTCTAACTCATTATATAAGAATAAACAGAAATAAATAAAGCTAGAGTTCTCCCTTCTCAATATTCTGTACAGAGAGAGATTTTGAATTTCAACTTAATTTTATTTTTGATTTAAGATTTCTTGATGTGGATAATTTTATATACCAAAAACTTTGTAACCACTTGGTCTCCCATCTTATTAAAAAGAAATTCTTCTCTTTTTTTCTAGAATCTACATCCCTCCCCCCGCCCCCCCCCACCACGGCGTGCACACACAGAAACATCTCTCTCTGCAGATGATGTCTTTAAAATGTGTTGCCTGCTACCTGAACAGCACCTGCATTTCTCAGTTATCAACTGTTGCATTTAAGAAACAAATAACACTGGCTATACAGCAATTGTGAAAGCCTGTAAGCCCCAGGGGACCCCGGGGCTTTAAGTTAGTTTTTAAAATGGGATGTTTTCTTTAAGATTGGCTAGGAAAGTCGTGTTCCCTTCCCACACCCTGCCTTCAACTTTCTTATTTAGATCAGCTCCGATTTTGACCTTGCTTGTACCGGAAGTGTCACCTGTATCCCTCCTGGCAGCCCACTTTCCAAGGTCACAGATTTTTCCACATCACCCCCTAACATATTGATCAGCTTTCTTGGAGGTTTTCCTGTGTGTTTTGATGGCATCTCCAGCCGAGGCGAGACAGTTCTACGCTGCAGTTTGGCCAGCCTGCATACCCCACCTGTGCCCTCTCACATCGCTCCCTGAAAATCAAGTGGCTTAATGGAAAAAGGAGTAAGGGAGTGAAGCAAGTGTTTGCTCGGAGCTCATCGGCCAGCGTACTGCACAGCATATTTCAATCCATCCCATCCTGATACTTAGGTGTTTTCAGAAAGCCTTCCTTTTAGAATTTAATACTCAGACAGCCATTTTGCCAAACACAGCAGGTCCGTGAAATAAAAGGCTATTTCCATCTTCAGCGAAACAGTCCCAGGATGATAAAGCTGTTGCAAATGCTTGTAGCTGCAACAGCTGTATCCTCCTTCAAACAAGAAGCAGTGTGAGCCTCTGTGACAAGCTGGAATTTGACCACCTCTGTATTATTTCTTGCTGGGACAGAGTCCCCCCTTCCTCCCGGCCGCCAACGATGCCATAATTCACATATGAAGGCAGAACAACTCTGGGGAAAAGAGACTATCAACTGGTTTGCACAGGGCAGAGATCTTGGACGCAATCAACTTCCCAAGCCACCCCAGGGCAAGTGACTCCTTAGACTCACAGGACACTCAAACACGGAATCCAAATAAACACTGACCAGCAAATCTCAGCAGCTCATGCGCCTTGGGGGCCCTGCCATCTCTTGGGGCAAATGATGGAGCCTCTGACCGGTCCTCAGTCCAGGGAGGACAGACATCCGACAGAGGCAGAATGCACCGGACAGACGCAGATGGCATGATCGCCACCACCTCGCCACCCCCCCAGCCGTAGAAACTTACATAGGACACCCGGACTCGCCTCCGATGCACCAGCCCACAGCACTGCATGAAGAGGGGTGCCCGTGCCCGATGCAGTCAGCGTGGGGCCTCACCACGCTGCGCTCCGCCTCGCCGCGGTCTCATCAGAGCATCCGTCTGTCCATGCCTTCTCACCTTCCCCTCCCAGGTAGGAGACATGGGCAAAGCAGCCCTTGGTCTCTGCCTCCTTAGGTAGTTTCTTCCAGGGAAAAGCAACAACAACAACAAAAATCAACAGTCCCGAAGGCAGGCCCAAACTTCCTTTTTTCCCCTTTTCCTTCTCGCTCAAGTCATCTGATCGCTTCCTTCTCCAAGGAGTTGTGTCTTCGCCACATGAACCAGGAGTCTCCCTTACTGCCCTGCCCGAACTATTGCGCACACCCGGTGCAGCAGGCCGTCCGAGGGAGCAGAGTCTCGCAGCTCCATCTTCACAGGACTCATCCTCAACTCGGGAGACACTCACCCACCGGGGTCTCCGGCATGGCACCACCACAGGGCAGAGAGAGGGCCTGCTCTGGAGGCGGCTCCTGTCACTGCTGCGGCTCCCGCGGGGGCTCAGCTCTCCTCGCCGGCTTCACCAGGCACCGTCTGGCTCCCGGCATCCTTGATTCAGGGCTGCTGCCTCGGTCACATAGCGGGCAGGTCGGATTGGCCAGCTCCCCTCTCCCTCCTCCTGGACCCCGTGGAGACCTCCCTGCACTCTGGATTCCTCGGGCTACAGAACCACTCTCTAAACTGGCCGACGCTTTGTCTTGCCGGAGTGGCCTCCGTCCCTGACTCACCCAGCCACTGCGGCAGCACAGCTCTGCCTGCTCCCTGCCAACGACGCCTCTCCTACCTTCGGGCCCAGCGCGCGCACATCGCTCTAGCGAGCAAATGTGATCGGCTCAGACCTGATGAATTAGATAATGCAGCACCTCCGATTGGGAGTCAATCAAGCAGACACGGCGACCTACCAGGCGCGAAATCTTACAAATGAGCCCCCCCTCCGAAGCTATGGCTTGCATCCTACACTATAGAGTAAGTCTTAGGACACCAAACAAACAAACAAACACTCATTGCCAGTAGATTCTGGCTCCTAGCGGCTTCAGACGCTGGGTTAGAATCACCCCTGTTGATCTCTGAGACGGTACCTCTTGCAGAGGATACAAAATCTGGTCTTTCTCCCAAGAGGAGGGTGGTGGTTTTGAACCCCTGATCTTGTGGTCAGAGGGCCAATCCTCTAACCACATGCCACCAGAGCTGATTAAATACATGTCACCACCATGCCACTAGAGCTGATTAAATACGCTTCCTCAAGGACCTTGCAGGTGTCACGTTCAAAAAATATGAATTCCTGATCAGTAACTAGTTCAGTTTAACTAGTTCAAAATGGGTCAATTATTAGTTGGGTTTAACTGGCATGAAGGTCGGCCTTGAGCATCATGCCCGTTTCAGCATGCTATGGGGTCATGCTGACAGTATGAATTCAAAAGATTAGATCCTGCACTGAGGGACAATGAGTTCATGCTAATGAGGGGTGAGGAACAGTTAGTTAGCTTGGGCAGCATACTTCCAAGGATGCAATGGTTGCAAAGTTGTAACTGTCGGAACTACTGAATGGGCATAGGCTTTTCTGTGTGGGTGTTTTCTCAACAACTCTAGCAACAAAAATGACTAAGAATTCAGGTAACACAGTTGAATTATTAAATAACTGGGTAAAAATCGTTCATCTGTAAGCTGTGCACAACTCAAACCATGATTCACATAACCTTTCACTGGGCCATAGCTACTGACCTAAATGTACACACTTTCTACACACACACACACACACACACCCCACATCCTGCTGCCACACCCCTACATGTTGCTGCCATGGCCCCCCAATATCCTGCTACCACGACTCCCCAACATCCCGCTGCAATGTCCCTCCACATACTGCTACCAGATCCCCCCACATTCTGCTGCCGTGCCTCCCCACATCCTGTTGCCAAGTCCCCCCAACATCCTGCTGCCATGTCCTTCCACAAACTGCTGGCACATACTGCTACCACATCCCCCCCCATCTTGCTGCCACATTCCTCCACAATCTGCTTCCACGTTCCCCCTCATACTGCAGCCACTCAAGAATGATAATCCTTTCACATCAAGGCAGTCACCTAAGGGAACATACTTGATGAAAAGCACCTCCTGCGGTAATTAGAGTTTATGACAACTGGTATCTGGATAAAAGGGTAGGGGTGGAATCTGACCTGTTGAGCAGATCACAGCCCGATGAGGCTTCCTTCCCAAGGTGGGCATTGAAAGACATTGGGATGTGCCATGCTCTTTCTTGTCCATCACCTCCCTGCTGGCTTGGCCTCTGTGTGGCACCTCGAGACAGCCTCATGTGGGCTGCTGACCCTGGGAGTAATGGGAATCCTGTCATGTTTCCACTGACCTTGAATCCATGGAAGTCTGCAGCCCCCGGCACATGATCCCCTTCCCTCTCTGCATCATTGGCCTGCAGCTATGGCAGTCTCAGGTGGAGTCTGACTACCAATGGACCAATTGCCCTGAGTTGTGGTGGAGGTGCCTTCCTGCCATGAAATTATCTCTTGATACTAAGTTATTTCTTATATATACATGAGTGTACCTGGTGTTGTTTCTCTAGATAATCCAACCTAACACACCCCTAACACACTATTTTGACCCATGGAAAATGGAAACCGATCAATTCTCAATGCTCCACCCACATTTTCTTAAAAACTTGTGCTTTAAAGTAATAACTCTGTACTGGGAGGCTTGAAACATTTCATAGGGGAAAAGGAACCTAAATGATATTGGGATTTTCCCATGAACTTTTTAACTTGAAGAAGGCTGTTAGAATGGAATCCCTCCATACCACTTTCATGTCATCTTTTAGTTTTTCAGGTCAATAACTGAAGCCCAAATGGTTAAGGAAGTGTTGACTCTATCAGAAAAGTGGGTAATAGTATTTTGTCTGTCAGTAACAAAAGTGTGTTAGTCTGGGTAGACTAGAGAAACAAATTCATAAACATGCATATGGATATAAGGGAAAGGTTTATATACAAGACAAAAGGAACATTGAGAAAGCATCCCAATCCAGTCCCGTCCAAAGTCATATGTCTGACATTAGCCCATATGTCTGATACCAATCTAAAAAGTCTCCTTCCAACTCACGAAGCACATGCACTGAAATCAGTACCACCATAGGCCAGGGGGTGCAGAGTCTTGTGCATCGGGTGGCAGTAGAAGTGTGGCAGTCATATGCTTAGTTAATATCATGATTGCGATGTGGAATCTAGCCTGTTAATCTGGAGATAGCCATTGAGCAGCCAATGAGGTCTCCGTGTGGGCATGGCTTTCTCCTGAGACTTCTGGGAAATCTCATGATATTTCCCTCATAGAGATGAGAAGCTCTCTCCCCAGTTGTTGGGAGTTAGTCTCAGAGATGATGAATTATGGACAAGATGGCAGTGTCCAAGGGGCTGAAGGAGCCAGAGAAGCCACATGGCCTTACCCTGATGAAACCAGATGTCTGAAGCTGGCAAAGTCATGTGGAGAGCTCTGTCAGCACTGAGTTGCTTCTACCACCACTGGATACTGTTGATGGACCCTGAGCCGTGGAAGCAAGGAGCCATGGGGAGACTCCTGCCAACGCTGGGATTCTGCACCCACTGGCCTGTGACTTCGTGCGTCGGAAGAAGACGGTAGGACTGGTATCGGGCATATGGGCTAACATCGGACTTATGACTTTGAACTGGATTGGGTTAGGATGCTTTCTTAATGTCCTCTTCCTCTTGTATATAAACCATACCCTTATATCCATATACGTGTCTATGAATTTGCTTCTCTAATTTACCCAGACTAACACAAGAAGCATCCCAGTACTGGCAGGAATCTCCCCATGGCTCCTCATTTCCAAGGCTCAGGGTCCATCAGCAGTATCCATTTGCAGTAGAAGCATCTCAGCACTGGCAGGGGTCTCTCTGTCTCTTTTCTGGCTTCAGATTTCTGATTCCATCAGGGTAAGCCCATGTGACTTCTCCTCCATCTCATCTAATTCCATCTTGTCTTGTCAGTTGAATGTCTCCCAGGGACTGAGTCTATAGTCTCTCACCTCCACGAGGGGAAAAACATGAGATTTCCCAGAATTTTCAGAGAAAGCCATGCCCACATAGAGGGCTCATTGGCCATCTCCAGATTGACCAGCTAGACTCCACCCCTACACTCCCAATCATGAAATTGACACGAGTACATGACTGCCACAACAAGCAACAGTAATTCACACAATTTATAGATATTGTTTATGAAAGCCCTGCTGGCATAGTAGTTATATGGTGACTGCTAACTGCAAAGTCAGAAGTTGGAAACTACCAGGTGCTCCATGGTAGAGAGGACTTTCGACTCTCAGCAAGAGTTATCGTTTCTGAAACTCACAGGGGCATTTCTACCCAGTTCTACTGGATAGCTATGAGTCGGCACTGAGTGTGAGTGAGAACTCAACAATGTTTTATATCTTACATAAAGAGAAAGGATAGGTTATAGGCAGACAGTCCACAGTATGATTTAATGATTAATCAGAATCTAAAAGTTAAAGAATAAATCCAGCATAGATTTATCCTCATTACACAGGGATTACTCTATATAACCCTCTCCCAGGGGAATGAACAACAGAAAAGTGGGTGAAGGGTGACAGAGGATAATGTAAGATATGAGAATAATACTCTATAACTTATCAAGGGTTCATGAGGGAAGACGGGGGTGGGGAGGGGGCAGGGGGAATGAGAAGCTGATATCAAGGGCCCAAGTAAGAAAGGAGATAATTTGAAAATGATGATGGCAGCTTTGTGTACCGATGTGCTGACACAATGTATGATTGTGTGGATTGTGGTAAGAGATATAACAGCCCCTAATAAAAGTATGTAATTTTTTTTTTGTTTTTTGGGCATCACTGCCCTCAGGTGGTGGGAGTAGAAGGCCCAGCCTTTGCTCCATGGAGCTGGAATTGAACCTCCATCCCAGTGGGCCGCAGTCTCGCACACAACCACTACGCCATCGGGGCTCAGCCCCAAGTATCTAATTTTTTTTAAAAAAGAATAAATCTGAATTCTATTGCAAGTAAGTTTTGGGAGAGAGGGGAAATCATATCATTTCCTAAGTCGGATAATATATTCTTAGTAGGCAGGTTTTCAATTATAATTTTTAAAGAAACCATGTGGAAAATATAGCCAGAACTAGGGGAGCATATAATTTCAGTTCAAGCTTTTAAAAGACAGACCCTACCACGACACACTTAGTAATGAGAATAACCAAAGAGAAGGAAAGAATAGAACTGAACTCAGAGTTAGAATTAAATGAGAACACTGGGGACATATAGTCTTCTAAGGCTCTGAATTGGATTTGAAATCCATCTTTTCCTCGCTATGACTTTACTGGTCACAATATATAGAGAGCTCCTTTTCTTCAGAGAGATTATCCACCTTGCCATTTGAGAACTAACTAAAGGGTGCCAAGTGCTAACAGATTTGAACCAGGAATCATTTAATGAGCACCGTTTATTGCCTTGACACTGTCCGAAGGTGTTGGAAACCAGAATATCATATAGTCTGTGTATTTCTCTCTAATACAGTGGAGGGCGGGAAGCATGGTGTATGATGCTGAGTGGCTGCAAAGGAAGCCACTCTTCCTTTAAAAGAACACACCAACCTTTCAGAGTGGGCACACTTTCATTAGCCCCAAAGTACATGTCGAATTGCATCCATTGGGAAATGGCAGAAGACAAAAAATACCCCAGGCAAAGGGGCCATAATGGCAAAAGCACAGAAGAATATATACAGAATGTTTTTGGCGTCTTTAGAATGTGTACGGGATTCATATTCACAGTATTTTCAGACAAGAGGGCTAGATCCTCAGCCCTTCAGACTAAACTCCTCCCTCCAAATCACTCCTTCCCCACCTCTCTTTCCCTAGATAGTGACTTCATGTCCAGCAAGTATGATAGATTCCCCTTGCTCCCTCCTTTGGCATCCTTAACCTCTTCTGAGCTAACCGAAATAGACACATGCTGCTCCCCAAGACACTTTTCCTAAGCTCCCTTGCAACCAGTTATGGCCACGTGACTAGATGCTGAACAATGAACAATGCATAGAAACAATACAGGCTAGCATGAAAGCACCACTCAAGAAATCAAAGGACATGTATCATTGGGCAAATATGCTGCACAAAATCTTTTCAAAGTATTGAAGAGGAACCAATGCCTCTTTGAGGACTAAGGTGTGCCTCCTGAACTGCCAAAAGAACAGACAAGAACTGCCAAAAGAAAGATAAGAAATGCCAAAAGAACAGACAAGAACTGCCAAAAGGACAGACAAATCTGTCTTGGAAAACGTGCAGTCAGACTACACTGAAAAACTGAGGAGGCAACACTTTATTTTATATCCTTTGAACAAGTTACCAGTACAGACCAGTTCCTGAAGAAATATAGGGAGAAGCAACAAAAAGACAGGATGGCCCTTGATGAGATGGACTGACACAGTGGCTGAAGCCATGAGCTCAAACCTAACAGTTTTGAAGGATGGAGTATTCCAGGCAGTGTTTTGTTCTGTTGTGCATCGGGTCATTAAAAATCAGAACTGACTTGGTGATGCCTAACAACAACAAAGTTCCTTGAAAGAAAGCATGGATTACTATGGAAATTTATACCATTTGACATGTTCTGGTATTAGAGGATTTAGAAAAAGCTCCCCTGAGAAAATCAAATTTGAATGGAAGTGTGAAAGAGTACAATTTTTAAAAGGCAGGAGATAAGGCAGAAAGGAGAAATTGCAGTAACCCTTCCAGATAGAAGTATTAATTACAACAAGAAGAATTCTGAAGTTATGGAGCTGGAAGAGAGACACAGAGACTGAGAATGCTGAAGTTGGAGGGCTAGTGATGGCCAGATCACAAGGACCATGCTAAATATTTTCATCTTTCTGGAAAGATGAATGAGAGTCTGGAGGCATGATCAGATTTGTATTATTTAAAACTTCCTTTTGCCAGAGGAGTTGAAATCAGGTTGGAAGTTACCCAGAGAGGAAGCAGAGGCACCAGGTAAAAAGTAGCTGTACTTACACAGGTGAAAGATAATGCTAACTAGTTCTACAATGATCAGATGGATGTGGCTTTATCTGTGAGATATTTAGAAATGAGAAATATATAAATACAAATATGGAAAATAGGAAAAGAAGCCCATGTATGAGATACATTTCCCCCAATTTTCTCATTTCTAGATCTTCTGTCTCTGAGAACACATCCCTTGCTAGATCTTTATTTCATGGCACTTGCAGTTGGCTTCTACCCTTTATCTAAGTCTCCTTTCTCCCCTCTAGGATCCTCATCTGGTCTCTTGAGTCTTCCACACAATGAACCAATGCATTATAGAGACACCCAAATGTCACTTTAGTTTATTCTAGTTTCTACAGCACTGATATCTCTCTCTCTCTCTCTCTCTCTCTCTCTCTCTCTCTCTCTCTCTCTCTCTCTCACACACACACACACACACACACACACACATATTTGTCTTTATCAGGACTCGTGAACTTTTGATGTACTGGTTTTATTTCTGACCAGTAGCCAAGTACTTCTTTCAAGAGTGAGAGTGATATTCTATTTACTTCCCAACCATCTACACATAGAAGCAGATGTAAACAAAACAGATGCATGCAATGCCATAGGACACACATAATTGAGAGATGAGAAATCATACTCCCCTTAATTATAATAATCAGGAAATGTGTCATATCTCAGTGGTAAGTTAATATACCATAATTTGTTAGCATACCACAACATAATTTGTGTTGTTGAATTAGAGTGGATATAATACATTCAAGTATATAGACATCTATCTGACCCTAATTAATGTCCAGTACTTCATAGCCCAATCAGATTCAAATAAGTTCAATCCAGCAATAATTTAAAATGCTGATCATTACTTGGGCATATCAAAGAGCACAACAAAGAATTACTTAGTCCATAGCAACATGTCTCAAATCTCTCTTCTCTCTCCTTGTGATCATCTCATTGACCAAAACTGCTTGAGAGTTGGTTCCACTCATCAATACAAATGAAAACATTACAAAACGGTCTTCCAGGCATTCAGCTCCTTGGTTTTGCTTCCTCAAGTCCCAACCCCACCTGTCTACCGTGTAGGTTGGCTTAATTACTGTACCATTTTGCTTTCTTTAAAATTCCTTCCTTTCGCTTATTACTCAGATTATGAAAAATATCCACCGAACTTACTGTTTCCCTTTTATGCTTCATCTCCATCTCTAGCTCTCTAGAAAAAAAAATGGGTTTTATATTTCTGGGTGGCTGGCACCACAGGAAATTATTAGATGCTAATGGAAGAAGACATACTGAATAAGTAAAGATCATTTCCCCCCTTCTTATTGGTGGATATGTCATGAAAATATCATGGCTGATATCTGATGCATTGGGCTGAAAACAGAGAACACCAGAAAGATGTGCATTTGTGCTTTATTGACTATGCTAAGGTATTCATTCAATTGTGTAGGTAATAAACTATGGATAGTCTTGTAAAGAAAGGGAATTCCAGAACATGACATGTGCACATATGGAAAAGATTATCTTTTGATTCCCAAGAAAATCATTTGAGGTGATTAATATTATCCTCACTTTACAAATGAGAAAATGAAGGCATGATGAAGTTAAATAAACTGTCCAGGAAAAACAGGAGAGCCAGGAACTGGACATTCCCTCATAGAAGGTCCGGGAAGGGGACTAGGCAGTCAGGATGCACTGTAGCAATGATGAAACATACAATGTTCCTCTAGTTCTTGAATACTTCCTCCCCCTCTACGGTCATGATCCCAGTTCTACTGTACAAGTCCAGCTGGACTTGAAAATGTACACTAGTACTGATAGGATCTGAAAACACAGGGAACTCAGGCTAGAAGAACCCCTTAGGACTAGTGGTGAGGGGCCTTAAGGGGAGGGTGGAGGGAAGATGGAGTTAAAAGGGAGAACAGATTGCAAGCATCTACATATGGCCTCCTCTCTGGGGAGCAGACAGCAGAGAAGTGGGTGTGGGAAGATGTCGGATGGTGTAAAATATGACAAAATAATAATAATTTATAAATCATCAAGGGTTCATGGGGGTGAGGAGAGTGGGGAGGGAGGGGGAAAATGAGGAGCAGGTACCAGGAGCTCAGGTGGAAAGCAAGTGTTTTGATAACGACGAGGGAAACAAGTGTACAAAAGTGTTTGACACAATGGAAGTATGTGCAGATTGTGATAAGATTTGTACGAGCCCCCCAATAAAATGATTTTTTTTAAAATAAAACAGGAGAGTCGGATTTTCTATTCATAAGTCTGGCTCTTGAGTCCATGATTTTTAAAACCATGATGCTGTCTCTATCATGAGACCTGGAGGCTGAGCAGCTAAAGCACCTGGCTACTAACCACAGTCAGTGGAGGTTCGAGCCTACCAGCTGCTCCCTGAAGGAGGAAATGACAGTTGACATCTTTGAAGATTTACAGTCCTGGGAAACCTATGGGGGTAATTCTACTCTGGCCCTCCAAGTATTCTATAGTTGACATTAAATGTATGGCAACCGATTTGTTTTTTATTTGTTTTCTATGAAAGGTCAGCATCACTTTTGGAATGTGAATTATGAATGACCAAATCCAAGTGTTCAACTGACCCCCTTTTCCCTTGTGGGACCCACAGTCTGACTGGTTCAGCTCCTCTCTCCTAAATACTGAGAGAGATAAACTGCCACATTTTCTATCTGGTTAAGTGTTCAGTGAGTTCAAACCACCATCAGAAACCCAATGAAACTCACTGCCTTGGAGTGGATTCTGACTCGAAGAGGTCCCACACACTAAGGGAGAACTCCCCGTTGGTTCCCATGACACTGATTCTCCCTGGGAATAGAAAGCCTGGTCTTTCTTCTTTGGCGCCACTGGTAGTTTTGAACTGGTGGCTCTTCTGTAGCGGCCCAATGTGTAGGCCACTTTGCCACCAGGGCCCTGCTAACCATTCTCACCTTTGATAATTTCCCTTCCGCTTTTGTGAAACGTTTGAAATTTTACTACTTGGATAACTATATGTAATAGGTGTCATTCTCCAACATGTCACAGATCTAGAGGTATAAGTCACATACATCAATCGAAGTCGTAAAAATTTATTTCAACTATTTCTATTTAGCTACCTGCTCAGTTTGTTTCAGAAATAATTTCAGGTGGCTTATAATTTTTTTTTGGGGGGGGGCATCACTGCCCCCTGGTGGTCAAGGGAGCTACCCAGCGCTGCTCTTGAGAGCAGTCACTGGATTTGAACTGCCAAGCCCGCGGGCTGCAGTCCCGCACTCAGCCACTTATGCCACCGGGGCACAACCTATAATTTAAAAAAAAAAAAAGAAAAATATCACATAGAATAGCATGAACTATATCAGGAAGTACAAGAAACTGGGGTAGAAAAAGACCTTAACATAAAGCTAGAAATGAGGCATATCCCTTAACCATCAATACATTCCCTACAGATGAGTCATAAATTAGGCTGCAAGCTTTCTAGCAGCCAGCTGAAAAAGGGAAACTTGGTCAGTTATATAATTTACTGTCCATAAGCTTAAAATAAACCAAATTCTCATAAGAACCCTGCTTGGCACTGACCCCAGCCACTAAATTCTCTAGAGGGCCCATAAAAAGGAACACTGTGTAAAGTAATAAACACCACTCCTGACAATATCCTTTTGGGAGATGCTACGATGGACTTTATAAACCTGTTTCTTAGAGTGACCTTCAGTGTTGGCTAACAGCATCATGTCATAGCAATATTCGACTTAAAAATCCAGAGGCTATGGGAAGGGTTGGAAGAACCAGACCTATAACTCTTTATACATCTGGTTAGAATCAAGAGCAATAACACCACCAATGACACAAAAACAACTCTCTTCTTTAATGATGCTGGCCCTGAGTAAAAGACAGTCACATCACTCTTCACAGAATCCACATAGCCAGAGTGAAGGT
Source organism: Nesogale talazaci (assembly GCA_004026705.1). NCBI lineage: Eukaryota > Metazoa > Chordata > Mammalia > Afrosoricida > Tenrecidae > Nesogale > Nesogale talazaci. The sequence continues at coordinate 16,030 of PVJH01027348.1, read as the reverse complement.
ACTTAGTCCATGGAACAAAGAGCAATCGGCCTACAGTGTTTCAAGGCTGTAAATATTGACAGAGATACACTGCCACATCTTTTATCTGGTTAAGTGCCTAGTGAGTTCAAATCCCAAGATAACTGCCTGGCCTAGAGAATGAATGAAACTAGCTAGATGTACTAAAATTGTCACACACAAATTTGTGTTTGGTGGCATGCCAGTACATTAGTAAATTCTCACAAACTTTTAAAAACTGCTTTTAGCTGAGCCTTGGTGGCCTAGTGGTTGTGTACAGGACTGCGGCCCACAGGGTTGACAGTTCAGATCTCCAGGAGCAAGGCTGGGCTTTCTCCTCCCACCAGGCCAGTGATGCAAAAGAAAACAAAACCAAACCGAAACTGCTTTTAGAGGATTAGACAGCAAAGTATATGTGTGTGTAATTATATGTATATAGGTATGCATAGTCACGAAGGTAAATATATGCTGAAGGGGAAATTAAATATTGTGCTAAAGTTAGTCAAACCTTTATGTTAGGATTCACACACACACACACACATACACACAGAGTCACTGCCATCTACTCAATTCAGACTCACAAACACCCTATAAAGCAGTGTAGATGGTGCCCTAGAATTTCCAAGGCTGTAAATCTTTACTGAAGCAGAAAGTCTTTTCTTTCTTCTCGGAGGAGATAATAGAATGGAACTTCTGACGTGGTTATTAGCAGTCTACTTGCATAAGCCACTTCACCACCATGCATAGATGCTAAAACTCAAATAACAAATCATCAAAGAAAGACACAGCAGGTATCCACGTCACCTTATGCCCGTTTTATACTTCGAAAAAAAAAACCCATGTGTCTTTTTGCCTATGCTACTGTTGAACCCAAAACGTGCCTATTGTTATATCTCTTAATAGAAAATAAAATGTTGGGGATGAGCGTAAGTGGTTGAGTGTGGGACTGCGGCCCGCGGGCTTGGCGGTTCAAATCCAGCGGCGGATCTCAGGAGCAGCACTGTGTAGTTCCCATGACCACCAGAGGGCAGTGATGCCCCAAAGGAAAAAAAGAAAAGAGAAGAAAAGAAAATGTTTCCAGAATAATGTGATAACTTCAGAAATAGAAGGAATTCCTCCGGTAAATCATATTCAATTTCCCAAGATTATTGGGTGTCATGACTTAAAGTTGCTAAGAAAAAAAAGGACTCATTCCCATCATGTTGACTCTGACTCCAAGGGACCCTATAGGACTAGTAGACCAGCCTTTGGGGTGTGGATTTCCCAGACCATAGCTCTTTAGGTGAGTGAAAAGTCTCATCGTTGTCCGTGCAGTGACTGTTGGTTTCAAGTTGTTAGTAGCCCGTCTCATAACTACCCCACTAAGGCTCCTCTAGTAGATGTGATTCAAAGAGAGCAGGGAATTAGGCAAAAGGAAAGCTAAGATCCTGGATAGGTTCTCTTGACCAAGACTTCAGACATAGCTAGCTATACCTTTGTGACACTGCAGACTCAGACCCAGACGATCACAAAGACACACTGCACTAAATCAAGTTACCTGGATCTGGGGATTTCCCATTACATATGAAAGTTATGCTTCCACTTTATGATAATCTATTAAGTGTGCAGTGGCATTACTAAAGGATTTTAAGTATCATGAGAATTACCAAAATAGAACCCTGAGACACAAACAAAGCACATACTTTTGGGAAAATTGTACTAGTGAACTTTTTGGAAACTGATTTGCCTCAAAATTTCAATTTATAAGAAACGCAATTATTTGAAAAGGAAATAAAACAAAGGTCTATTTTTAAACAACGCAAAAATGTCCACTCTAGGTCACAGCAAGAAAGCATTCGTCATTGTCAAATTTCTTGTAGATTCTGTTAAATATCTCTTGAGACTTTTATTTAATGTCCCCCCCGGTTACTGATATTTTTACTTCTGCTCTGTCCTTTTCAAATTTTGTTTTATACATAATAGGATGGCAACATTGCTTTTTCGTTATTTGAATAAATATTCTTACATAATTCCTTGAAATTGAAACATACACTTTGCCAGCCTAGACATCAAAAATACTAAAGAAGACCAATGCAGTGGAGATAAGGATAGCTTTGGAGAAAATAAATTACAAAGAGAAAGAAGGCAAGAAGCAGAATTTAAAAGGGGAAGAAAAGATATAAAAATATATTATTTCATAAAAGTTACATGAATGGGACAGAAAATGAATCAGTAATGTTATTTTTAAACACTAAGAAATTTGACATGCTATCCCATAAAATATGCAGGCAGAGCATATCCACTGAGACGATTGCTTAGACATTTTCCTAATGATAAGTTTCTGACATAAGGGAAAACGAGTGAGAATCCAAGAAGAGAGAGGGGAAATAAGTAAATCTGATTAAAATACTTAATTGTTTTGCTGTTAAAAATTAAGCTATTGGTCTTTCAAATAACTACAGGGTTGACCATAGTGGACAAGTTTCAGGAGCGCTTCCAGACTAGGAGAGACTAGAAAGACATATCTGGATATCTACTTCCCCCACCCCATGTTCCCCCCCCCCCCCGCAAAAGAACCTGACATATGAAAACTGTTATAGGTCTAGAGGATAAACCCCTCAATTGTAAGACACTCAAAATAGGCCTGGAGAAGAACTGTCTCTGATAGTGGGACCTGAATGACCCAAAGCTTTCAGGACCCGTGCCTGCTGATGTGGCATGACTCAAAATATAGATGATACCAAGTTTGAATCCAGAAAAACTTGAAGTGGTAAAAAATAAGATGGAATGCATAGCCCAAGAGTCTAAGTGTCATTAAGCTGAATGGACTGTCAAGGGCCACTTAAATCTGACAACTATTGGCCGACAATGTTGGAAATGATAAAGGAAAACGTCATATTCATTATGAAAAAGAACACTTCAAGATCTACCCTGAAGTACAATGTTGTTAGTGGTAAAACGATATCTATTTTCTTGGAGGAACACTTAATGTGACTATTACTAAATTTACCCATCAAGCATTAATTATAATGAAGAAGATATGAAAACATTTAACCAGTTTTTGCAAGTCTGGAGTTTCTCAAGCATGCAATCACAATGTACTCAAACTGATAGATGACTGGAATGTGAAAACTAGAAATAAAGGAGGATTGGAAGTTGACAATTTTGCCCTCAGTGACAGAAAGGACTCTGGAAATTGTATGACTACATTTTTCTTTTTTCTTTTTGGCATCACTGTCCCCTGGTGGTGGGAGTAGGACGCCCAGCCTTGCTGCTGGATTTGAACCTCCATCCCAGTGGGCCGCAGTCCCGCGCACAACCATGACGCCACCGGGGCTCAGCCAATGGCAATATTTTTCAAGACCATTGGTGTATTCCTTGAAAGTTAAGCAACATGTGCTTGAACTGCAGATTTTTCTTAACTAATATCAATGAAGCAAACGAATGGGATGAAGATTTCAAAGGTGGTTTGAGAAGATAAGTAAAACATTATAATGAAAGGTGGAAAGATCTGGAGTTTGAAAAACCAAAGAGAAGAACACAGTATTGTCCTGTTTTGACTGTTGTGAGCACAAGTATTGTATCTGCTTAATTTACCCGGTGACACTAATCCCCTCTCACCCATATAATCACACCAGAGCTTACCTCAATCCCAATGGGAAGTTCAACCTCATCTTTTTCAAAGTCAGTTCCCCTAACACTCCCAAGTTTCCAGGGTGACTTGCACCTTACAGTAACATGAGACCAATGAATGGGGACCTCCTCAGGTGGAACATATAAGAATTAAATCTACTGCATCTGTGGAAAAAGACAGCATAGAGGCTCAACCATAACAATCAGAACAAGACCAGAGGCCAACTACGTAACAGATTACGTAACTGCTCGTATGCAAGTTCAAATGGAAGAGGAATAACATTAAAACCAATTTACCAGAGCCAAAGTATAATCCTAAGTATATTTCACTGTATTTAGCAACTGTCACAAGAATAGATTTGATGCCCTGAGCATGAATTATGAAGAACCAGATATTCTGAGATGACAGCCAGAACACGATACACAAAGAAAGCAAAAGTTCATTAAAATAAACAAATAAACAGGAAAGAAAGTGTGACAGTCATGCGCTTGTGTCAGGAGTCAAGCCTGTCAATCTGGAGATAGCCAATGAGACCTCTGTGTGAGCATGGCTTTCTCCTGAGATTTCCTGTGATATTTTCCCAATTGGAGGTGAGAGACTTAAAGCTGAGTCCTTGGGAGACATGGAAGCTGACAAAACACAAGGCGGGCTCCCTGTGAAACGTCCTAGAAGAGAAATCACATGGGCTAACCCTGATGGAATCAGACCTCTGAAGCCGGAAAAGCTACATGGAGACTCCTGCCAGTGTTGAAATGTTTGAGAAGTTTGAGAAGCCCCAGAGAGGCCCCTGCCAGTGCTGAGATGTTTCTACCAACATTGGATACACAAGACTCTGCTCCCACTGGCCTATGATTGTCCTGACATCGTTGAATGTGCTTCATGAGTCTGAAGAAGACTTATGGATTGGTATCAGACATATGGGCTAATATTGGACTTAGGAACTTGAACTGGACTAAGTTGGGATATTTCAATGTTCCATTCTTCTTGTATATAAACCTCTCCCTTATATACATATGCGTGTTTATGAATTTGTTTCTCTAGTCTCCTCAGACTAACACAGAAAGAAGATACCAAATAGATGTTGCAAGAGACTGAAACTTGCCCTTGTGTGTAGTTTAACTAAAATCAATGAAAGAAGTGAAGGAAAAGAGTGAAATTAAGATTTCAAAAGTGGTTTGAGAAAACAAAATAAAATATCATAATGAAATGTGGAAAGACCTGGAGTTAGAAAACCAAAAGAGAAGAACAGAGTATTGTCCAAGCTGAAAGAACTGAAGAAAAAAAATTGAGCCTCAAGTTGCAATATTAAACTATCATATGGAAAAATATTGAACGATGCTGGGAGCATCCCCAAAATATGGGGGAAATACCCAGAGTCATACTGCCAAAAATAATTGGCCAATAGTCAATCATTTCAAGATTCAGCATATGATCAAGAACTAATCAACCTACATGGAAGGCTCTATTATTTAATGGAATACTAATTGAGCTATTTTAACAAACAGATGGAAAACCGGAAACACTCACTCAAGAAATATGCAATATAGCTACCTAGCCAACTGGCTGCCAAAGATTCATATAAGTGTCTATTCCAAAGAGAAGTGATCCAACTGAATGTGGAAATTATCGAATAATATTATTAGAATAGAACTCAAGTAAATTTTGCTGAAGAGCATTAAAAAAATAGTCATAGCAGTCCAAGACTACTAGATAGTCACACTGGATTCATAAGAAGATGTGGAACCAGGGAATCAGTGCTGTTATCAGATGGATCATGGCAGAAAGCAGAGATCATAAAAAAATATGTTTACCTATGCTTTTTTGACTAAGCAAAGACACTCAACTCGGTGGATCTTTACCAATTCTGAATAATGTTGTGAAGAAGGAAATTCCACAACACTTTATTATGCAGATGTGGAACCTCTACACGGACCAAGAGGCCGTCATTTGTATAAGGCGGTATGACCTGATTTACAATTATAAAAGGTGTCCTTCAAGTGTGTATCTTTTCACTGTCCTTATTTCATCTGTCTTGAGAAAATAATCTGAGAAGCTGAATTGCATGGGGGAAAAAAGAGGAGGAAGGCTCATTAACAACCTATGGTTCACGGAAGTCTTAACTTTGCTTGCTGTGAGTGAAGAGTACTTGAAGATCACGGCCCTCAGTTTGGATTACACTCCAACATAAAATGAAACAGCACAGATGTATCAGTAAGCGTGTTAGGCAGGGTTCTCTAAGAGAAACAAAACCAGGGCACTTATGTTTTTTATATATGTATATACAAGTTTATATGGTAAGAAGGATCATAATAGCTCATTACTTTGCACAGCAGTACAGAGGGGCTCAGTTTAACTTACTTCCATGGAACAGTTAATATACTGGAAGTCCTTCAACTCACATGGGCTGTTGGGCTCAAGGTCAAAGAAGCAGACAGCAGAGTATTCCTTTGGGGCAAGACAAGCAGAGTTTTGCAGGCAGCTGACAGCAGGGTGGGTCAGTAGCTCCTTAGCTTAGCAAAACAGATCTGATGCATTCTTAAGCCCAAACTATGGACAGCAACAGAATTCACCAGTTCAAGTGATGTATGCACCAGCAGCTTGGTGAAGCAGGTCTCAAAGGTGCCTCAAGCTCTAGTGACACAATCCACGATGTGACTTGCCCCCCCCCCCCGGTAGTGTAGCACAGAGGTTGAGGCAAAGAACTAGCTAAAAGGAATAGCACACTGCTCCGATCACCAGGGCGCAAGAGAGATCTGGGATGTCAGCAGACTTCATTTATCTTGGTCGCCCTCCAATCAAGCTGTGACCAATCAAACTCAGTACATACGTTCCAATTGGCCTACTTGGCACAATAACCCTTTCACACTAAGAGACATCATGATAAATGGAGAGAAACTGAAGTTGTCAAAGACTTCACTTTACTTGGATATATAACCAATGCTCCTGGAAGCAGCAGCCAAGAAATCACATGGTATATTTCATTGGGCAAGTCTGCTGCAAAAGATTCCTTCAAAGTATCAAAAGGTAAAGATGCTAATGTGTGGACTAAGGTGAACCTGACTCACATCGTGGTATTTTCAATCAGCGTATAAGCATGTGAAAGCTGGATGATGAATAAGGAAAACTTAAGGATAACGGATGCCTTTGAAGTATGGTGTTGGCAAAGAAGATTGACTATGCTAAGGGCTGTCTTGGGACAGGACTCCAAGGAGGCAAGATTCTGTCTTATGACCCATGAGCATTTTTTCAGTAGGGATCAATTCTCAGAGAAGGCCATCATGCTTGATGAAGCAGAGGGTCAGTACAAAGGAAGATGATCCCCACGGAGACAGAGACAATGACAGCACCCATGTCCTCAAGCACAGCGATGTCTTTAAGGAGGGCAAAGGATTGGGTAGTGTTTCATTCTGAGATAAGGGGGCTGCAATGAAAATGAACCAAGTGGACTGTACCCAACAACAGAGACTGCATATGATAAGACTTACCTCCTGTTTTCAATGACTTACTGGAAAAATATGTAAAACTTAATAAAAATCTGTCTGACAAAGAACTCCAAAGCACTTTCTTCAGGCCACGTTCTAGATACTGGAGAAAGAGATAACACTGATAACTTAAAATCGATGCTCTCAGCTGAGCCCCTGTGGCGTAGTGGTTGTGCGCGGGACTGCGGCCCAGTGGGATGGAGGCTCAATTCCAGCAGCAGCTCCACAGGAGCAAAGGCTGGGCTTCCTACTCTCACCACCAGAGGGCAGTGATGCCCTCCCAAACAAACAAACAAACAAATAAAATCACTGCTCTCAGAGATTTGCTTGTTAGTGACAAGGGTATTTCATAGAAACAACAAAAAACATAAATGTCTATCAACATGTCATGAAGGGAATTACAAAAATAGCAGGGGTCCTCAAACTACGGCCCTCAGGCCACATGCGGCCCACCAAGGACCATTATCCAGCCTGCTGAATGTTTTTGTCACCGCTGCCTTCCTGCTTAGCAGTCAACCCATCCGGGTCCTCAGTGAATTTGTTCATAGCTTTTTTTCTCTTTAACTATAATCTGGTGCTCCAACAATCTGAGGAACAGTGAACTGGCCCCCTGTCTTAAAAGTTGGAGAACCCCTGGGACTATAGGGAGTGAAGAGTGAGGGACTAGTGTGAAATGTTGGCTTGGAAAGAAAGGCTCAAGGATAAGCCCAATTTGGAGTGGAAGGGGTTTGGGGCGCTGTACTACTGTGTAAATTATAGTTCTATGTAGTGAAAAGTACACTTGGGGGAGAAAACAAAAACCATCTTGAGAAAGATTAATTTTGGGAGGCTCACTGGAAATCCATATGGAGATGTCAAACACAGTTGAGTATGAGAGTCCAAGGAAGGGGTTTGAGTTGAGAGATAAACCTGGAATTCAACATGTGATCTTGAAAAGCCATATGCCTTCAGGAGATTACTTAGAGAAATAAGGATAGAGAAGAGGCCTGGGTAAATGGTCTAATGTTTATCTTCAGGCTTTCAAGACACTTGATAGATCCTTTGATGGCTGGGCACCTTCAGCTTTCTTCACCACATTTGTTTGTGCATCCAAGACCACAGCCACACAGAAGAAGCACAACAGCCAGTGTGGTCAGATGGTGGTGAAAGTGGTAAAAGGTCTAGGCAATAGACATCAAATGGGCCGGAAAAAAACAAAACAAAACAAACATATATCACTGTGTGCACACATCCCCAGTGTACCAACTGAGGACATGTAAGAGCATGAGCAAGGGTGGTGAGGAAAGCAGATAGGCCCAGCTATCAAAAGATATAGCATCCGGGGTCTTAAAGGCTTGAGCACAAACAAGCAGCCATCTAGCTCAGAAGCAACAAAACCCACCATAAAAGAAGATCACTTACCTGTGCGATCATGAGGTGCTGAAACAATCAGGTATCAAAGAACAAAAATCAAAATCAATGGACCAATTGACTCCTGATACCGTTGATGACAAATGGATACAAAGGCAAACAAAGTAGAAGAAACGATGGTACCCAGCTAACAAATGATTGAATGCCTGGAATCTCAAAGACTTGAAGATAATCATGTCACCATTCAGCGCAGAAACAGCAAAGTCCACATGCAGGAAGCACACCAGCATGTGTGATCAAGAGGGGCCGAAGGGAGCAGATATCGAGCACCAAAGAACAAGCATCACATCATTACAAAGGAGGAGGAGAGCAGGGTGGGGACCTAAGGCCCACTGGTGGGTAATTGGTCACCCCTTTACACGGGAGTCACGGGGAGGAGACAGACCAGTCGGGGGGCAGCCAGGCAGTGATGATGCATACAAGTTTCCCCTAGTTCCTGAAGCCTTCCTCCCCGTCCCCCAACCATCATGGTCCCAACTCTACCTTGCAAATCCAGATGGACTGGAGAAGTCACACTGGCATAGAGGGGAGCTGGAGATATGGGGAAACCAGGATGGATGGGCCCTACGGACCAATGGTTAGATTGGAGATACTGGAAGGGTGGAGGGAAGGAGGGGTAGAGAGACGGAACCAACAGCAAGGATATATACACAAGCTCCTATTTGAAGGACGGGCATCAAAGGAGTGGGTTTGGGGAGAGGTCGGGCAGTGGCAGTATACGATATGACAAAACAATAACAATGTATAAAGTATTGAGGGTTGGAGGGGAGGAGAGGCCAGGGGAAGAGGGGAAGGAATGGAAAAGCCGATACTAGGGGCTTAAGGGAAAAGGTGGACGATTGGAGAACAATAATAGAAGTGGACATGAGAGGGTGCTTGATGGGTATGCTTATTTATATATTGTGAAAAACGATGTATGAGACCCCAATAAAATGACTGGAAAAAAAATAAATAATAACATAAAAAAAGAGAGAGAAGAGGCCTGGGGCTGAATTTCAAGCAATTCTCCTTCAGAGGTCAGACGAGGAGACAGATCCCCAGGCATGGAACAAGCAGTGAGGTAACTAAAAGAATACTGTGTTCTGGAAGACAAAGCAAGTGATTTCCTGGATCCAAGACCAATGAGGGGTCAAGTAGGATGAAGAAGGAGAACTGATCATCAGATATGATAAGGGGAAAGCAACTCATGTTCATGACTTGAGTGGATTCAGTGCAAGGCACATTTTCTTTTTGATGTATTTAAACTAGTGCATTCTATGGTATGTGAATTATCTTCCAAGAATGCATGAAAAAACAAAGATGATTCTGATAGTTTTACTTATTGTATATACTCATGTGTAAGCCAAGTTTTTCAGCACATTTTTAATGCCTTTTTTGGTGGTAAAATTGGTACCTGAATATATACGGTATCCCTTTCAGATGAGAGTATTGGCTCCCAATCCCAGCTGCCTGGGATTACACCCCAAATGCAACACTGACCGATCTCTGACCTTGATGGCAACAGTGACTTTATAATCCAGTAGCTTATCCTGCTTAGCTAGTCAATGAGCACTAATCAGCACCTACTGTATACGTTTGCCATGACTCTAAGGTTCATTTTATTCTCCCCTTTTTCTTTTTTTTTTTTTTCCCATGAAACAATTTCAAGAGCATGAACTCTGCAGTACGGTGTGACTTTTAACCTGGTTGCAGGATGGATGCCTAAGCATTACGTTTTAACTCATGATATTGTGTTGCAGGGGTGAGGAGTCTTCCCGTTGGTTGCCCCTCGCAGTGACCTTATGCACAACAGAATGAAACAGGGCCAAATCCCGGACCAGTCTCACCCTTGGTCTTCTGTTCGAGCCCATTGTTGCAGTCATGGTGTCAATCCATCTCCTTGAGGCCCTTCCTCCTTTTCAATGTCCCTCAACTCCCGAACATGATATTCTTCTCCAGGGACTGGTGACTCCGAGTGTAGGGGTGGAGTCGAGCCTGTCAATCTGGAGGTAGAGAATGAGACCTCTGTGTGGGCGTGGTCTTCTCTTGAGAATGCTGGGAAATGTGGCCATTCCTTCTTGGAGACAGAGACACTGTCTTGGTTCACGTTCTTGAAGACTTTCTACTGACAAGGCTTGCACCCCGTGAGACAACCCTGAGGAGAAGCCACATGGACCTACCCTGATGTGGCCAGAAGCCTGACCCTAGAGAAGCCACATGGAGACAACTGCCAGCACTGAGATGCTTACAAGACACCACTGGATGCACAGACTTTCTACCCACTGGCTTGCGATCACCTTGCATCCGTGTGTTTCATAAGTCTGAAGAACTCTGTAGATTGTTGTTGAATACGTGGTCTAATATCAGAATTACGGACTTGATCTGGACTGGGTTGGGATGTTTTCTTAATGTACAATTACCCTTTATATAAAACTCTCTCTTCTATACATACACAAGCTGATGAGTTTGTCTCTCTAGTCTCCCCAGAGTAACACAATGTCCAAAGTATGTAAGACAAAATCTTGTCATTCTTGCCTCTAAAGAGCACTTTTTCTCAACATCTGCTAGTAAGGACAGAATGATACATCTGTTGGAACCTAGAGCAATACTTAATGGTAGATTTCACCACAAGACATCATAAGGGATTTTGCATTTTTCACAACGATGATGGAAAGTCAATGAAGAGGGAAATATGATCAAGCTTTCATTCTGAAAAGAACATTCTGGTTCCTGACTGAAGAACAAATTGGAGAGAGTGCAGAGTGGAGGTCAATCGAGCAACATGAAGGTCCATAAAAAAGTCATTTAGATTAGGTTTGGCTGGTGGAGGAGGAAAAGATTAAGGGATTTTTTTTTTTAGAATATATGCATGCAAAAACCAAAGAAATCGCTGCCTGTGTCCATGTCTGCATCCAAGGAAAAGGAGAGTTATTATGAATGACTGCATGGTTTATGTTTTGCAACTATCTTGGCAGAAAAAATGTACGGCTTGCTGTCAGTGGGGCAGAATGAAAAGAAACCATTTTGGAGGGCATGTCCTTTTGATCATAATGAGTTTGCAGTCTCTGAGAGAAGAAGAGGAGAGAGAGGTCATGAAAGTACTTCAAATTGTTTCCCAGATAAAAGAAGGATAAGGAATTTCCCAAAGAGGACCTTCTCCTCACTGCAGACAAATTGCCAAAATGAGACAGAGAACAAAACTCATTTTTAAGTACACCATTATATGTTACACTGCTCTGAAACTTCATCAGTCACCCAGAGAACACCTTTATCTAGTCTCAGGGAGGGGAAGGAGGGATCTATAAATGTAAGAAAGGATGGTTTAGCAATTTGAGTCACCGAAAATCTTTTGCAACATGTTCTTTAGGCCCAAGAGAGAATCTAACTGGAACTGAACAAAATGTCAAGTAGAATATGTTTCTAGGCAGTTGGGTAATATCAAAAGAATACTCATATTTTCTTGTTATGCTTGTTTCCGAGCATGACCTATTCCTTTCATTCCAGTCATTCAAGATTTTTCAGATTAAAAAAATAGATCAGGTGACTCAAAAGTCATGTAAGGCCGTGGTAACAGATAAGGAAGGGGAATAATGATCTATAGTAATGTTCAAAGGGAATCATGAACGTTCAGGTAACACGCATACAGCCTGATCGATGACTAGAGAATCTCACATCCCACAAAACGGATATGGTAGTTATGGCTTCATGTCAACATCTCTAAGCCAGGAATCCTAGTGGCTTGGCAGTGAAGGTCTGGTAATCCCCCATGATCAGATCTCCTCCAGGGTGTGATCTGCTTGTAATTGTAGATGCGGTGGAAACGCTGGCTTGCTTTCAGCTGGGTCTAGATGCTGCATCTGGCCTGTCGACAGTTCATTTTTTTGGACTGGAGCTAACAGTCCGTCATAGTGTCTGCTGATCATCCTATCTTATCCACTGACCTTGGATTCAAGTCTGACCTACCAGTCATGGATTCATGCATCTCTGAAGCCACACGTCTGCTGTCTTTCTGTTGACCTTGGGTTCATTAGTACCAGTGGCAATTCAAGGTAGAAGCCTCCTGCCTAACACCTGACCCATGGACTTGGAACGTGCCCAAATTTGAACTTGTCTGCTTCTACAACTGTGAACTCGTTTATTGCTATACTCCTGTTTCTCTCTCACTCTCTCCATTGGCTTTTTTTCTCTAGAGAACCTGGCCTAAGACAAAGACCAAAAATTCCTTGTCTGTGACAAATAAAGACGCTTTTATAAGGATTTCCTTTTTTAGGAGAAGGGTGTCCAAACGCTTAAATATCAACAATACAAAAAAAACCGCTGTCATCAATCTCATTGATTCTGACGCACAGATGCTTTCTTTAATATTTAAGAGACGGCAAAATGAGGCAGAAAGATGAGACAGCCTCATCTTTCTCCCATGGAGTGACTGGTTGGTTTGAACTGTCAACCTTGAAGTTAGCACCCTATCAGAGCCACCAATACTCCTTAATAAGAACTGAGAAAATGAAGGTCCCAACTAATTGGCAGTCAGGACAACCTCAGGCTTTCAGAGAAGTGGACTTAAGTTTTAAAAAGGAATGCATACATTGCATATAATGGCCCATTAAGTGTAGTAACCAACCAGTTGCCATCTACTTGATTGGACACATCACCATGCTCCATAGATTTTGATGGCTAAATTTCCAGAAGTAGATCAGGCACCTCAGGGTAGACTCCATGAACCAACGTGTGGGTTAACACTGGCACCAGGCAGCCTTTTGTCCCATTCAGGGCTGCCAAATTTTCTTAGGTCTTTGTTGACCGAAGCTATGTTTTAGTCTCTCTGGCCACTAGGTGGCAAGCTTCACTCAAGAATCTGACCACCATTGCCAAGATTAAAAAAGAAAAGAAAATACAGATGGTGGTAGAATAATTTGGGCTACAGCAAACTCACTGCCATTGAGTCGATTCTGATGCACAGTGATCGAGGCGTGATGGAACTTCCCCTGATGGGTTTCCTAGGTTGTACAAGTTTATGGGAGCCCAAAGGCCTCAGTTTCCCCCAGGAATGCCGCTGGTAGGTTCAAATAGTTAACGTGGTAGCTTTCAGCCGAATGCATATCTCACTGCACCACAGCAGCCCTCCAATGTTGAAACGTCAGTGCACACTGCCTCTGGAATTAAAAGACAAAGGCACCATCGACCTTGCAATGGTAGGCTTCACAAGTAATCTAATCCAGGCCTCTTTCAATTTTCTCCCTGAGAGAACTGAGGTTAAAAGTAATGGTTGCTATCAGCAGAGATGAGATTCAGATGCTGGTATCTCCATTGAGCACTTTTTCCACACTGGGCTTTTGTTTTGTTTTGTTAACAGTGACCATTATCTGAAGGAAGCTATTCCAGCAAATGTAAACAATTCTTAGATCACAGAGGGGTTTCTAGTTACTATTCTAGACCGTCTTGTGTGGCCATAAACTATACCAGCTATTTAAAGGAACTCAGAAACTCAAAAGATTTACAAGGATCCTGTAAGAAAGCTTAGCAAGTAGTCCCCTGCATTGGATTGAGATCGAGTCTACGAGAATAGTCAGCAGAAAACATGCCGGTGAGAAAATCTTTGGGATGATCATTGTTCAACTAATGAGAATAATGAAAAGGCTGAAGTGGGTCTGTGATAAATTAAAAAAAAAAACACGAAGAATTGAAAGAACTGAACCAAGGCACACCTCAGAGTTCTGGCTTCCACTGTGTCAGTATCGGTGCGCATGTGTGAAGGCAGTGTTTGAATGCTAGCTATCAAATGTTTGGGTTTTGCTAAGTAAGGACCAGACTGTAATTGGACGAGTTTCAGGAAACCTTGCCAAGAATCTGAAAAACAAAACAGGCTTTAATTATGTTTGGGATCCAAGCACACTATATGCCAATCATAAAAGTTATGTTTGGGGTGGAGACAGGGAACTCTATAAAACGAAATGCCAAATGCAATGAAGGGAGATGTTTCAGAAAATAGTCTCCATAGTTCCCATCCTAAAGTCGGTCTGCATCTGGCCAAACCTTTCTCTTGGATGGGCTCCAGAGGGCAAGAGAACATCAGGTCCTTAGTAGGGTGTGCTGTGAGCTGGAGAAGGAGCAAGAGAGAGATCAGAGCAGAGTATGTGAGATTACGAATTCCCTCGCAATCCTTCAACCATAAAATCCTCAGAGAATATAGTCCAGACTTCTCAGCGGAGCAGCGAAGGCTCCGTCTGGGCTACTTCCTGCCTACCTTTCTAGCATCAATTCCAGTCGGAACTCCACTTTGTCTTCAGTGTACAGCGAGTATACCACACATGGAGGAGTCCAACCTCCTAGCTGAACACCTCGGTTTCTTCCTTGGACCCACCTCTTTCTATCTCTGCTTATCTACTCAAAGGACCACTCCAATGCCTTCTCCTAATCCCAGTTCGCCTCCTGTGCCCTCGTTTTTATTTGTGCCGCTCTCATAGAGCCGGCCACATGGCAGTCAAGTATCATGCACATCTCTCCCTTGAGAGTCTGTGAACATCAGTGAAGGCACTTGCCTGCAATCTGAGACGTCATAGGTGACTAGAAGCTACGCAGAGTGGTGTCAACAACAAGACCTGGGACCTGCTTCGGAAAAATCAGCCACTGAAAATCCTCTGGGGCACAATTCTACTAGCTGCAGCTGGTGGCTATCTTATTCTTCAGCCTGCTTGATCCCGGGGTAAGCAAGGGCTCTTTCTTTTCTATTTCTGCATTTGCCTTGCTTGGCCCTTTGCCTGGACCTTGGTACTCTGAACCCATGTATGAAACCGTGGAAGTCTGCAATACATATAGCTTGCTGGCATTTTCCAACAGGGGGCATCGAAGAGATAAGCTAGACAGTCTCATGAAGCCATTCCCTAAAGGAGAGCCTTAGCTAACAGGACGGTAGGCTGTGAAACTTTGAATCAAACTCATAGTGATCCTATAAAGTGTAGGGTAGAATGAGGACAATTTGGATCACAGAAGCAAATGTTCCCAAAGGTGTCAATGCTGCAATGGGGTGAGGGTCAGGGTTGGGAGTGGAGAATGGGTGAGTGCTTTTCTTCTGGCACATTGTTTTCTTTTGGAATCACTCCGAGGAGAATGTGTCTTTTCTGAAGCAGCCTGATGGCAAAACCAGTACTGTGGTAGTTACATAATCTGTTGTCAATTTGAGAGGATTAAGAGTGAAGGGGTACGATATCGCTTATGACAAATGGATACAAAGGCAAACAAAGTAGAAGAAACGATGGTACCCAGCTAACAAATGATTGAATGCCTGGAATCTCAAAGACTTGAAGATAATCATGTCACCATTCAGCGCAGAAACAGCAAAGTCCACATGCAGGAAGCACACCAGCATGTGTGATCAAGAGGGGCCAAAGGGAGCAGATATCGAGCACCAAAGAACAAGAATCACATCATTACATAGGAGGAGGAGAGCAGGGTGGGGACCTAAGGCCCACTGGTGGGTAATTGGTCACCCCTTTACAGGGGAGACACGGGGAGGAGACAGACCAGTCGGGGGGCAGCCAGGCAGTGATGA
>PVJH01027347.1:0-28767 GCA_004026705.1 Nesogale talazaci | reverse complement strand
AATCTGAGACCCATGCAGCCATCAACAGCTCCTCATGGACAAAAGGGTATCCATGCCAATGGTCCCCTCCAGGACAATGTGTTATCAGGCATAGCAAGTGATCAGCACCTGCCAATAGCATTCAGCACTACTGCAAGTATAAACTCTGGCTCTGCCCCTTTCGGACACTGAGGTCTCAGACAATAGGCAAAGACCAAAGAAGAAAGGACCAAGACTTGTTTATGGCCTCCTCACAGGTGCTAAATTTTGATGAGAAGACCATGCAGAATTCATGGAGGAAGCAGGGGAATGAACCACGTATCTGATATTTGAAGGTGGACTTTACAGACACTGGATAGAATGAATAGACCATCTCACCCAAGTTCGTCAATGCTTATTCTTGTGCAGGAGCCTATGAGTTCCCCATACCCAAAGTAGGTGTGCATGAAGAACATTGCTAGTTTCTCAAGGTAATTTTTTTGTGTTGTCACGTTGTAATTGCCTTTGTCTCTGTGAAATAGGTATGGTGATAAAAATCAATTACATTGTCATAGAGTTGACTACGCCAGAGTGGTCCCATTTATTCAGAATAGAACCATAAGATTTTCAATATCCAATTTTTTGGAAGCAGATCACCAAAGCTTTCTTCATAGGTACCCTGTTTGAACATGAAATTTCAATCTTATGATTAACAGGTAATCTTGTTAATCATTTGTGCTATTCAGTGACTCTAGGATGATATGTCCCATTTACTCCTGACAATAGACATGTCCACAGAGGTTCTTTTGGTTGGGTAAGCATCATAAATGGATTTACCCTAGCCCACATAGTTCTTTAAAAAGCGATGACTTCATTCAACTTGAATTTTTTAAATCAGAAAATTTCTTCATTTGAAAATCAGGAAAATTCATCCACATAGGAATAGGGTCTTCTCTAATGACAATCTAAAGAGGTTGAGTAAATGATGTCCATTGCTAATATGACAGACCTCCATAGTCACCACCTCACCAAAACTCCTGGACTTCCCCAAAAGTGTTGCCATCTGTGACCAACGTGAATCTGAGTTCATAACCTTCTTACTCCCAGTTTGATTTCTCTCCTCCTTCCCAATGGACGGAGGCTCTTGGAACCAGTAGCTTTCACTGTGCACAGAAAATCTGCAAAACACGGTCCTGAGTTCTTTGACCCATATGTCCAGGTCCTAGATTTTCAGGTTCCCCAGGCTGTTTGCTTCTGTCTGCCACAGAAAACCCCACCCGACCCCATCCCCACCAACTCCCACTGCTTGTACTGCAGTAGGCTCAGACCAGTTAATGTCTCTCCCACCACACAGTCCAAACTTTCACCCTAACAGCAGGTTATGCCTTTTACCTCCAAGAAAGGAAGTCCGTGCATCTGAACATAAGTAAATTGGCCATCTGTGAATCCCAGCCCCAGACAAGGAGTGGCAGTAATCTGTTTGGAAATTGTTGTTTTCTTATGAAAGCCATGTGCATGCAAAAGGGAGGATAGATGGCTCCTAACAAAGAGACAGGCCTCTGTAGAAAAACTGAGCACAAGCCCAGGGTAGGTGCAGGAAAAGATTACTCCAAATTTCTGGTCTGTAGCCTATGACTTCCCTGTCAGATTTCTGGACTAGCCAACAGAATCAAAGGCAGGGTATTGACATCCTGGTGTCATTGTTCAACGTGCAATGGGCCTTATCATCAATTGCACTAGATAAAGCTCCCTTGAGTCAGTGAGAAGCTGTGGTGGATGGCTTGTTTGTATTCATCTTGTCCCTGGTTTTTCTGCTGAGATTGAGACCTTTCTATACTTGTGATGCTACTGCTTTCAAACAGAGAGTATCAGCTAAGTTACTTAATCACTTGAATTCTTAGCTTTATCAGTGTAAAACTATAGTAATACTATATCAGGTTGATAAGATGAAAGTGTAAAACAACATGACTAATACTCTAAAGTCAGAGACACCCAGAAAATATCAGTTTCCTGTCCTATCAGCACCGACACACACATCCACATGAGAAACACTCACTTCCCCGCAAGGAATATGGAAGGGTTCTCTTCTTGGCCTGTCTTCTGGGAAATGCCTCCAGGTCTAGTTGCTTGGGGATGAGTAAAACAAGTTCTGTGTGGAAGATATAAGTCCTCTTACTGCAAGAGCCTGGAGAATTCTATGACTGAGTCTAAAAGGAATGTATGTCAGTCCCAGAATTTTGCCTTTTCTTATGGTCGAAGTCTTTGACATGGCCTCAGGTATGGTGCAGCAGTAGCACAATAAGTTGTCGATGGGGAATGAGTGAGTGTGGTGCAGTATGCTATTTATGCTCCTTCCCTACCTTTCATATTGTCCGCTGTGATAGGTAGGTTTGTTGTGCCAACATAGCCAATGAACATATGTGAGATTAATTGAAGGGTGGAGATATAAATGGCTCAGCAAACCTCGCCTTGCTCTTTCTTGCTCTTGGATCTTCAGACCAGTGTGCAGCAGGCTGCCTGCTTGTTCTGTGCCTCCATTTGCAAGCTATATTACCCATGGTACACCTAAACCTTGGACTGTATCACTGTACGTTGAGGTTACTTCAAGCCTTGCTTCACCACACTACTGGAGTACACATCTCCTGAACTGGTAGACTGGCGGACCCTGTCATCTGACTGACTGTTTGGTGACCTGCCTTCCTGTTTGCTGCCTGTGGCCAGACAACCTGCATTGCTCTACAGAGGACTATATGGCATCCCTCAAGATTTGAAGGACTGCCCGTGTTTTAGCAGTCTCATGGAAAAGAGTTGCACTGAGCCACTCATACTGATTTATAGATTAATTAACTGTTTATTTCTTATTTTAGATATCTTTCTATATAAATATGTATATATAATTATTAGTGTCCTGGTTTTGTTTCTCTAGAGAACCCTGTCTAACACAATTTGTACCAGTAGTGCTTCCAGAGAAATAAAATAAAAAATATGGGCTACTTAAATTGGCTATCCAGCCTGATTAGTCTTACCAGCACTGATGATGCTATTTCTAAACCTATAGCCATGGATAATTCTGCCAGTCTTACTAATCCATGGTGTAAAATAGCAAAACTAATATCTGAAGTAGTACCCAGATAGATGGGGTGCTGGTTAAAGGGGAGGCTCTTGGTGATTGTAGTTTGATATTTTCCAGCCACTTTGTCAGGATGACAAGTATAGGGAGGCTGGTTTTCTGGTCCTCCTTAAAGGGAAAGTGTGATTAAGGAGAGGGATAGTCTCAGGGCCTCAGAAACACACCTCATGTGCCAACTTGCAGACTTAAAAGCTTCCTCCTGGGCTACGAAAGAGAGCCTTCTCTCCTCTAGTAATAGAGATGACATTGCTGAGAACCAGGTCCAGAGTCTCATTATGTGATTGGCTGAGTTACAGCGTCAGCAGAATGCAGGTCTAGAGCTGTGTCTGATACCAAATTGAGGGCATTGATAGGAAAAAAGTGGGACCCTGAAACATGGGAAGGGAACATATGGGTTGATGATCCAGAAGAGGGGGATGTTGAGTCCTTAGAAACAATGGAGCCAGCCCAGTCAATAGATCCACCACTCCCCAATTAATCCACCACCAACAAAACAACCCACCCCTGAGCAATTAACGAAACAGTTCAAGGTGAAATGCTAGGTGGGACTGCATCTGTAGCAATGCCTTAGGGAGATGCCTTACAAGATAGTGCTGAGAACACCCAGGAAACATCCACACCACCCGTTACTTTCTCTAGACCTGCAACTAAAATCAACTCCTCAAAACACTCCTAACGGTGAAGTTGAGATATTGCCCAAGAAGAAGACTGCTATACTCACATAATGCTGCTTGAGCTTTCAAATATGTACAAGCAGAAATCTGGGAAATATCCCTGGGAGTGGTTACTAAGGGTTTGGGATACTGGTGCAAGACATGTAATATTAGACCAGTCTGATATGGGACACCTTAAGCACAGATTTTTTTTTTCAATGTCTCAGTAGAAAAGATAGGAGCTGATCTAAGTCTTTATTTGGTTGATTCACTGAAGCATGGACTGCTAGATGGCCTAGATTAGACCAACTTGAGGTGCCTGACCTACCTTGCTATAATGTAGAAGACACCCAAAAGCTTAGGGGAATTGGTATATTGGATTGGATCTATCAGGATACTCCCATAGACCCCCAAAGGGGGGGGTGGTGGTTCCTGAGGACATACTCTTTACCACAATCATAAGGAACAAGTTTGTCAAGTGGGCCCAGCATCTGTAAAGACTCCTGTAATTGCTATTTTATGTGCATCAGGATTAACAGTAGGAACTGCCCTAAGTGAACTCTGACATTTGCCCATGATGGGCTGATGTGCTCCATGGAGATATAGGACAGGTGTCAGCACTGATTCAACAAAGACAGGATGAATGTGGTTATAATTGACAGCAAGGTTTCCATAGTAATCAGAGCAACCTATCTTGTAGGGACTTATGACATTGGCTACTTAGCCACGGTGACCCAAGGAGTGAAATTCATTGGAAATCTAATAAATATTTATGTGATCTATTCAGGCAGAAGGATGCTAGATCAGGTGAACAGCAGGATAGATAGTCATGATCACACATTCAATTCCCAGAACTGAGCCAGTTTACAGACCCACAACCCCATGAATGAGGGGAAGGCCGGGACTCTTTAAAGGAGGGCCCTGCTACATAACTGAAGATTTATTTTATTAGTCTTTCTTCTAACCTTCCCCAAAGGGACCTGTGGTCTTTCACAGGAGTGACTGTTCATTTGAGAAAAGAAAAAAAAATAAAACTTTGGGGAGATTACTAGATACTGACTCTGAACTGACACTAATTTCAGGAGAACAAAAATGTTTTGAAGCCCTGCCAGTCAGAGTGGGGGCTTCTAGAGGTCAAGTTATCAATGGAGTTGTAGCTCAGATACACCTCAAATGAGTCCAGTGTGTCCTCAAACCCATTCTGTTGTTAGTTCCACAGTTCCAGAATACATCATTAGAACAGACATAATTAATAACTGGCAGAACCCCCATATTGGATTCCTGATATGTGAAGTAAGGGTTATCATGGTGGGAAAGGACAAATAGACACCATTATAACTGATTTCGCCTAGAAAAATAGTAAAACAAAAGCAGTACCACATTCCTGGAGGGATTGCAGAGATTATTGCCAACATCAAAAGTTTGAAACATGCAGAGGTGTTGATTTCTCTCACATTTCCATTTAACTCACCTATTTGGCCTATAAAGAAGACAGATAGAACCTGGAGAATAATGGTGGATTATCATAAACTTAACCAGGTGGTGACTCCAATTGCAGCTGCCATTCCAGGTGTGATTTCATTGCTTGAGCAAATTCACACTTCACCTGGTACTTGCTATGCAGTAATTGATCTTGCCAATGCCTCTTTCTCAATACCAGTCTCAAAGGACCACCAGAGCAGTTTGCCTTCTGCTGGAAGGGGCAACAATACACATTCACGACTCTCCGCCAGGGGTATATCAACTCTTTCTCCCTATTCCATAATTTAGTCCACAGGAGGCACAATACCTAGTGA
The DNA here is from genome assembly GCA_004026705.1 of Nesogale talazaci. NCBI lineage: Eukaryota > Metazoa > Chordata > Mammalia > Afrosoricida > Tenrecidae > Nesogale > Nesogale talazaci. The sequence continues at coordinate 23,230 of PVJH01027347.1, read as the reverse complement.
ACCTCTTGATTTTGGAGGCGACATATCCTTCACTTGGGTGTTCTACTTTAATCCATTTATCAAGTAACATGGAAAATCTCCAATTTTGAGTGGGGCCTGGAACAAGAGAAGGCTCTGCAACAGGACCAGGCTACCGTGCAAGCTGCTTTGCCACTGAGACCTTATGATCCAGCTAACCCAATGGCACTAGAGGTGTCAGTTGTCCATAAAGATGCAGTGTGGAGTCTTTGACAGACCCCTATTGATGAATAACAGTGTAGACCATTGGGATTTTGGAGTAAAGTCCTGGCATCCTCTGTGGACAATTACTCCCCCTTTGAAAAACAGCCGTTGGCCTGTTCCTGGGCCTTGGTGGAGACTGAACACCTCACCATGGGCTACCAAGTCAACATGAGGACTGAACTACCCACCATAAACTGCATGTTGTTTAACCCACAGAGCCATAAAGTTGGACATGCACAGCAACCCTCCACTGTTAGATGGAAGTGGTATATACAACATCAGCCCAGAACAGGACCTGTACATGTAAGCTGCATGAAGAAGTTTCCCAAATATCAAGTTTCCACTCCTTTCACATTACCTTCTCTCTCCCAGTCTACACCTATGACCTCTTTGGTAGTTCCTTATGATAATTTAACTGAAGAACAGAAAAATCACAGCTGGTTCATGGATGGCTCTGTATGATATGCAGGTGCCACTTCTAAGTAGACAGGAGCAGCACTACAGCCCCTGTCTGATCTCCCTAAAGGAAAGTTGTGAAGGGAAATCCTTCCAATGGGAAGAACTTCAAGCAGCACACCTGGCTGTTCAGTTTGCCTGCAAGGAAAAAATGGCCAGATATGAGACTGTATACTGATTCATGGGCTGTGGCTAATGGCTTGGCTGGATGGTCAGGGACTTGGAAATAACATTATTGAAAAACTTGTGGCAAGGAGATATGGGGAAGAGGTATGTGGATGGATCTCTCTAAATGGAGCAAGAAAATAAAGGTAATTGTGTTTCATGTGAATATTCACCAAAGGGTTACCTCTGAAGAGGAGGACTTTAGCAATCAAGTGGATAAGATGACTTGCACTATGGAGGCTGGTCCCCCTTTTTTTGTCATTCCTGTTATTGCCCAATGGGAACAGGAACAAAGTGGACATGGGGTCAAGGATGGAGGTTATGCATAAGTGCAGCGATATGGTCTTACACTCACAAAGGCTGACTTGGCCACTGATCTTCACAGCTGAGTGCCTTATTTGCCAGCAGCAGAAACCAACATTAAGGCCAAGATATGGGACTATTCCTTGGGAGATCAAACAGCAACTTGGTGGTAGGTTGTTTACAGAGGACCCCTTCCATCATCATGGAGGAGGTAGCTTTTTTGCTTACTGGGATAGACATCTACTCTGGATATGGATTTTCCCTCCCTGGACGCAATGCTTCTGCCCAAACTACCATTTGTGGACTTAAAGAATGCTTCATCCACCGGCATGGCATCCCACGTAGCATTGCTTCAGATCAAGGAATTCCCTTCACAGTAAATCCAGTGTGGCAATGGGCCCATGCCCATGGAATTCACTGATCATATTATGCTCCTCATCATCCTGAAGCAGCTTGATTGATAGAATGATGGAATGGGCTTCTAAAGACACAACTATGGCACGAATTAGGTGGCAACAACTTGCTGGGTTGGGACTATGTTCTCCAGGAAGCTGTATGCACACTAAACCAGAGACCATTATATGGTTCTGTGCCTCCAATAGCCAGAATTCAAGGGTCCAGGAATCAAGAGGTGGAAGCTGGACTGGCACCACTCACTCTTACTCCTAGTGATCCACTTGCAGCACTTTTTCTTCCTGTCCCAGCATGCCTATGTGCTTCAAGCCAATTGGTCCTGGTTCTGAAGGAAGGAAATCTCCCACCTGGAAACACAGCACAGATTCCATTGAACTGGCAGCCAAGAACCCCCTGGCCACTTTGGGCTTCTCATGTCTTTGGATCAACAGGTCAGGAAAGTGTCACTCTACTGAGTGGTGTGATGGATCCTGAGTACCAAGGAGAAATTGGACTGGCTTTACATAACAAAAGTAAAGAATATGTCTGGAATCCAGGAGATCCCAAAGAATGCCTCAGTGCTACCATGAAATGTGATTAAAATAAATGGTAAATTACAACAACCCAATCCTGACAGAACATCTAATGACCTAGACCCCTGAGGAATGAGGGTCTGAGTCATTCTATCAGGCAAAAATTACAGCCAGCAGAGATGCTTGCTGAAGGCAAAGGTAATACAGAATGGGTAGTAGCAGAAGGTAGTTCTACCTATCAGGTAAGACCACATGATCACTTGCAAAAGCGAGGTTTGTGATTGTTAGTGCACTTTTCTATGTGTGCTTATTGAATATCTTTTCTTTGTTCATGTATGATACATCAGATACAATTAGGCTCAGTGTGTTCTCATTTATATGTATGGTAGATGCTTGATGTTAAGTATAAGTTTGGTTTCCTTAATGTCTGGAAACTATATATGGCTAAATAATTGTGTACAGGTGCCAACTTGGCAAGGAGTGGATTGTAATAGGTAGGTTTAATGTGCCAACATGGCCAGTGAAGATGGTTAGGTTTGTTGTGCCAACATGGCTAATGAACATATGTGAGATTGAATGAAGGGCAGAGATATAAATAGCTCAGCAAGCCTCACCTTTCTCTTTCTTGCTCTTGGATCTTCGGACCAGTATACAGGGGACTGCCTAGCTTGTTCCATGTCTCTGTTTGCAATCTACACTACCCATGGAACACCTAATTCTTGGACTGTGTCACTGTAAGTTGAGGTTCCTTCAAGTCCTGCTTCACCACATCTCCTGAGCTGGGGAGGGTCGGACCCTGTCATCTGGCTGACTGTTGGTGACTGCCTTACTCTTTGCTGTCTGTTGCGAAATGGCCTGAATTGCTCTGCAGAGTTACAATCTGATGGCCCTCACGACTTGAAGGGCTGCCAGTGTACTAGCTGTCTCATGGAAGTAAGTTGCACTGAGCCATTCATATAGATTAATTATTCATATAGATTAATTACCTGTTTATATCTTATATTAGATACCTACCTATCTATATAAATGTGTCCTGGTTTTCTTTCTCTAGAGAACCCTGTCTGTCACATTCACCTTTCCAACCATTCCGCCATCCAGAGTATTGTAAGGGTTGTGGGTATTGTCCCAGGCATCGCAGAGCCCTGCTGCAGTCCTGATAAGATGAACTCCCTTGGAGTTCTTTTTCTGGATGAGAACCAAGATGTGGGTCTGAAGTATACCCCAACATGTCTGTGAAGAGTTGTGCCTGGCTGTAAGACTTGTAACTTCTGTCACTGCCCATACCAATAAAGCACTGTTGTAATAACTTTCCAGAATGAGGGCTGAAGGAAAAGGTGGTGCAACTTCAAAAATAGGATAAGGCATAAAGGCAGCCACACTGAGTCCTATAAGGATCTGCTCACTAGGTCACCATTCTAGAGTGTTTTATTTCTAGTGACTTAATCTGTAAAAGTCATTCTAGGTATTCTTGAATTAGTCTAAGAATTAGCCCTTGCTGGAGATTGTTGCTTTGAAAACTGAATGGGTTCTCATACTGACTTTTGTAATCATTGTTTCCTACATTGGGCAGAAGACTTTGCACATCAAAGGAAAAGAACCTCTGAATAAAAATTCACTTTAAACCATTTAGAACCACAATCTGATATAAAACTAAGGCTGAAAATGTGTTTTCTTTCAAACTCCTCTGTATGAGCATTCACACATATAACCTACAGAAATTTCTTTTTCTTATTGTGTATTTTATTTTACCACACAAAGAAAGCAATGAATCTGTTGAGATAAAACTAGAACAGCAGTTTTCAACCTGTGGGCCATGACCCTTTTGGTGAACAACCCTTTCAAAGAGGTCACCTAAGACTATCGGAAAACATATTTTGAATGGTCTTGGAACTGAGACACCATTCCTCTATCCATCTCCAGATGGGTCTGCCCACCCGCAGATATGCCCACATATGACTACCCAGCATGAAGACTGTTACCCATACAATATCATGCTTCAAGACAAAATTTCAATTATTTGCAATTAGCAATAACTATTTCACAATATATAATAACATATTGCTTTTATGATTAATCACTATGCTTTAATTATTTTCCATTTGTAACAATGAAAATACAACCTGCATATCAGACTCGTAACAGTAGCAAAATTACAGCTATGAATTAGCAATGAAAATAATTGTGTGGGTGGGGCTCACCACATCATGAGAAACTGTATTAAAGGTTTGCAGCATTAAGAAGGTTGAGAACCACTGAACTAGAATAAAGGTTCCTGAGGGACATTGCAAGGAATACAGGAGAGAGTTAGGGAGAGCTATTTCAAGGAGTTCAAGAAGGGAGAAAATGCTTTGAAGTTGATTTGGGGAGCAAATGGACAAAACTGCTTGTTATGACTGAACTAAAATAGTGTGATGTCTGGATTATCTCCTAATAAAATGATTTGGGGAAAGCAAATCACAGACAAAACATACAAACTGGTTAATGGAATGCATTAGGTACATAGTTCCAAAATTCATTGTTTTAATTGTCCATTAAACTAAGTTTTTTTAAACACTTGTAATTTTTGTTTTTCATTAATAAATATACTACTTAAAAAAGATAAAAGAAAGTAAAAAGGTGATTGTACTGGTTGACTAAGTATGAACTGAGTCGAATGATAGAGTAATAAGAAATAACCAGTATCCATGTTGTCGATGTGTATACTATGTGCTTTTATGGAAACCAATAAATAAAAAGTACAATAGTATCTTCAGAAGTCACATGTTACCTATTCCAAAGTATTGCATAGTCAATCCCATTCAATGGCATCTAGCAAGTGAAATCTCCTTTCAAGTTTCCATAGACCATCTCCATACGGTCTTATCCAGAAACTCAGCAGCTACTTCCAGGATTCTACCACACCATATCACACCCATTCTGCCCTTCCAATGTTCATCTTCAGCTCTTTTCAAGGCAGACCACAGCCCCAGGAAGGCACAGTGACCACAGGGCCTTCTATCCCATCCCAAGCCTCAGAGAGAACATTTATTAGGGCATTTAGAGTCAGAGATCTTTATTTGGGCTTGTTCAGTGGGTTAAGATTCATCATAAATAATTGAGTCAAAGAGCTCACAAGGACTAGAAGGGTCACCCATACCTGCTTCCACCTGTGCACATGTATGCAATGGCTACCCTGCTTCCTCATCAACATCCTCATTCCCGGGACATTGTTGTTAGCTGTCATTGAGTTTTTCCCAGATCCAGGCAACACTATGGATCTTACTTAGGGTTTTCACTGACTAATTTTTGGAAGTAGGTTTTCAGACCTTTCCTTTTAGTCTCTTAGTTTGGAAGCTCTCCAAAACTAAAGCAGTTTAGCATCATAGCAATACATATCTCTATTGACAGAAAGTGGTGGTTACATGAGGTTCATTTGGTGGGAATAAAACATTGACTTCTGTAAGGAAGGTGAAAATTCTCAGTGACCTTCCATGACTTCATTATTCTACAGTGGTAGTGCCTTAAGCCTGTTGACTGAAATCTCTTAAATAAAAACCTGAGTCCAGTTTGGAAAGAGGTGTACAATTCCATTATCTCTGATTAAAGAGAAATATATGATCTGCAGTCTTAGTCAGAAACTGAGTAAACTGAGATGTGAGTGGACTCTCTGAAAGACAGATACAGAAGAAAGAAGACACACAAGGCATTTGTTCTTTGATTAGGCTTGTGAGTTCAGGATTCCAGCCAGCAACAGATTGATGAGAAAATGCCTCATTGTGAAATAATATGTCTGACACGCTAAAGCAGAAATTCTCAACCTGTGGGCCGTGATCCGTTTGGGGGTCAAATGACCCTTTCACAAGGGTCTCTTGATTCATAACAGTAGCAAAATTACAGTTACAAAGAAGCAACAAAAATGATTTATTTTCGTTGGAAGGGGGTCACCACAACACAAGGAGATGTATTAAAGGGTCACGGCATTAGGAAGATTGAGAACCAATGATCTAAAATCAGAGACACTCAAAAAATGTCACTTTCTCACCCCATCACCATTGTAACTCATGAGAAACACTGACTACATTCCTTACACAAAAATAAAAACTGCTGGAAAGAAAGTGAAAACAGCAGAAAGAGACCGAGGAGCCAAGAGTCTTGAGCTTAACCTGGTTAGTGGAAAACTGTAGCACTCATATTTCTTACTTTTTTCTTTTTTATTAAATACTTTTATCTCCCATCACAACCCATACTTTTATCTCCCATCACAACCCATGTGCCAAGCACATTTGTACATATGCTACCATAATTATTTTAAAAGCACTTTCTTTCTGCTTGAGTCCTCCATATCAACTCCTCATCCCCCCTCCCCCATGAACCCTGGATAAGTTATAGTTTGTTGTTTTCATATCTGACCTTGTCCTCTGTAACACTTCATTCACTTTTCTGTTCTTTGTTCCCCTGGGAGAGGGTTATATGGTGATCCTTGTGATGAATTCCCCCTTCCTCCCCCTACTTTTCCCTTATCCTCCTGGTATCTCCATTCTCACTGTTGGGTCTGAGGGTTTTTTCTTTCCGATCTCGTGTAATGTAGGCTCTTATTTTTAGCAATGTACATGTTCTAATGTAATCTGATTTTTAAGGTAGAATTGAGGTCATGATAGTGGGGTGAATGAAGCACCAAAGAACGAGAAGAATGTTGTGTGTTTCATCACTGCTATACTGTATCCTAACTGGATCCTCTCTTCTTGTGACACTTCTGTGAGAGAATATCTAGTTGTCCACAGATGGGTTTTGGTTTCTACTCCATGCCCCCATGCTCCATTAACATGGAGTATGGTTGAGTATGGGGGGGGGGTGTCTTAGATGCCTGATACCTGATCACATTGACCTTTTGGTCACATAGGCTGCTGTGTTTCTTCCATGTGGGCTTTGCTTCTCAACTAAATTGTCACTTGTTTATCTTTAAGTCTTTAAGATCCCAGATGCTATATCTTTTGGTAACCAGTCATCATCAGCTTTCTTCACCACATTTGCTTATACACCCATTTTGTCTTCAGCGATTGTGTCAGTACACATCACCAAATGCCGGATTATTAAAAAAAAAAAAAAGGTGTTCTTTTGTTGTGGGAGTATGTGAATCAAGGTTCAATGTACATCTGCAACCTTAATTCTTAACATACAGATATAAGTGCATAGACATATTCCCCTCTCGTTATGTATAAATATATTTACAAATGTACATGCCTGCATTTAGATCTCTGTAAATGTCCTTTGCCTTCTGGTTCTTTCCTCTATTTTCTTTTACTCTCCTCTTGTTCCACCATCATGTTCGACCTTCATTTGGGTTTAGTAATTCCTCTCTGTTACACTGCCCTTGATGCCACTAGGCATCCTAAGACCGTCTCTCCATTGATTTTAGTTCATATGTAGATCCCATGTCCCTGGGTTGGTTCCCCACAACTTTTTTTCTCCCATCTCCCCTTCTTCTGTATCTCCCCAGAACCATCGGTCCCATTCCTTTGTTCTCTCTTTTTTTTAAAAAAAATCTCATTTCAAGTTTATTAAAACTTTATCAGTACAAAGGTCCCATTCTTTTCATTTCTAAATTGTTTATCCTATCTATCTTATCTAGATAGACATGCAGAGACATGAATAAGCACAAAACCCAGCCAAACCCAAATAAAACAACAAAGGAAGTCAAAACCAACAAAGCAAAAACAAAAACAAAATAACAATAAAACAAAACCACTGACCAAAATGGAAAAGCATATAAATAGTTCAAAATCTGTTTGTTGGCCTTTATGAGTGTTTTTCAGTCGAGTTTGATGGAGTGCCACACTGTCTCCAAAGTCTATTTTGGTATTCCCCAAGGATTTCAGCACTTTGCTCCCCTTGCCGCTCTGTTACATACCCTTAATGTTTTGCCCCAGTGTGATGGAGTGATATTGGGCACAGTGTTATTCCCCATAGGGCTATGGTTCAGTGAGGTCCATCATGTTTCATTGTGGGGCCAGTCCTATGGTCCTCTCTGTGCATTGTCTGCTCTGAGCAGGAATATCATTCTCGGATCTTCTGAGCCAGATGTGTTCCCCTCATCTGTGCTCTACTCAGACATGCCCCTCTCCCCAAGCTGTAGCTTCAAAGCTGTCCTCTGAAGTACGTTCTTCAGGGGGACAGGGGGGTGGGAGTCCACATAGTTGGGATTGGGGCTGGCCCCTCATTTCGCTCTATTGGTTCCCTGGTACATACCAGTATTTTGTATTTACATCTTGGCACATCGGGTTGAAGTCTGGTCTCCCCCTCTCCTGTGACAATATAAACAATACCCTCCCTTTGGGTGGGTTAGTGCCCTCCTCCCTCCATACCTTTGTCTGTTTTTCCTCCTTCTTCCCCCTTCCTTTTGGCTGCCTCATATATTCCTACATTGGGATTGACCCCTGCCGTAGTACCTGGACCTCACCCCAGAAATGTAGCTATAAAGGAGCTTTTCCCCATGTTCCATTTTTAAGTTTACCTCAGTGGACTCATGTTGTACTTGTCCTTTTGTGCTTGACTTACTCCGCCAGGCAGGATTTCCTCCAGTTCTTCCCGTGCTGCAAAGTGCTTTGTGTGTTCATCGCTGCTTTTCAGGGATGCATAGTAACCCATTGTATGTATGTACCACAGTTTTTTGATCCATTTGTCCATTAATGGAAATTTGAGTTGTTTCCAAATCCTTGCAGTTGTGAACTACTTCAATGAACATTGAAGCATAGATATCTGGCCATGGGTTGTTTCTTGTCTCTTCAGGGTATATGCCTAGTAGGGGGATTGCTGGGTCTTATGGTAGTTCCATTTCCACCTGCTTTAGATCTCTCCAAATTGACTCCCAATTAATTCCAAATTAAGGGCTGTAAATACCTATAGTTCCACCAGCAGTTGGTTAGGGTTCCTATCTCACCACAACCTCTCCAACACTTGCTATTTTCTGATTATTTGAATCGTACTATATTTCAGGGTGATCAATTTTAATATGCTGTTTTAATGTGCATTTCTCTTATTCTTGATTTGTTGCTTTAATTTGCATTTCTCTTATGGTTAATGATTGAGAACATTACCTCATGTGCTTATTGGCCATTTGGATTTCTGTCCTTGTGAAACTTCTGTTCAGGTTCTTTGTCCATCTCCTTAGTGGGAAGTTAGTTTTTTTCTTATTGTAAACTTGAAAAGTATGGAAGATCTTAGTAATAAGGTCTTTGTCTGATGTCTCATTGTTAGATATGCTTTCCCAGTCTGAGTAACTCTCTTGTTGCTCCCTTACTGAATTCTTTCAGTGTACACATGTGGTTGTTGTTGTTTTTTTAATCATTTTATTGGGGGTTCATACAACTCTTATCACAATCCATACAAACATGCACTGTATGCAAAGCACATACATTTTACATACATTGTACATTTGTTGTCCTCATCATTCTCAAAACATTTTCTTTCTACTTAAGTACTTGGTATTAACTCCTCCTTTTTCCACTCCCACCCCACCCACCCCTCCCTCATGAACCCTTGATAATTTAGAATTTATTAGTATTTTGTCATACATACACTGTCCGATGTCTCCCTTCACCCATTTCCCTGTTGTTCATGTCCCAGTGAGGTAGTTATATGTAGATGCTTATAATCAGTTCTCTCTTTCTACTCTACCTTTCCTCCACCCTCCCAGTATCACCAGGGATCATCTATCCTGGCTTCCCCATGTTTCTAGTTACTATCTGTACCAGTGTACATCCTCTTGTTTAACCAGATTTGTAAGGTAGAATTCAGATCATGATAGTGGAAGGGAGGAAGCATTTAAGAACTAGAGGAATGTTACGTATTTAATTTTTGCTACACTGTACCATACCTGGCTCGTCTCCTCCCTGTAACCTTCTGTAGGGGGATGTCGCTTCATCTACAGATGGACTTTGGGTTTCCAATCTGTACTCCCTCCCCTCATTTATAATGATATAATTTTTAGTTCTTTGATGCCTGATACCTGATCCCTTCAACACCTAGTAGTCACACAAGCTGGTGCGTTTCTTCCATGTGGGCTTTGTTGCTTCTGAGTTAGATGGCTGCTTGTTTACCTTCAAGCCTCTAAGACCCCAGACATCATATCTTTTGATAGCCGAGCACCATCAGCTTTATTCATCACATTTGCACACCTTTGGGTACATATGTTTTTGTTTTTGTTTTTCAGTATATCCCACTTGTCATTTTGTGACACTTCTGTATTGGCCACTATTTCTGATAGCCTATGTATTCTCTGAGCCAAGGTTCTTGGATTTGTCCCAATTACTTCATTAATGGCTCGAATAGTTTGGGGTTTTAGCTTAAGGTCTGTGTTCCACTTTGAGTTTATTCTTGTGCATGGAGTGAGGTAAGGGCCTTGGTTCATTTTTTCTGCAGGTAGATAGCAATTTTTCCCAGCACCACTTGTTGAAGAGGGCATCTGTTTCCCCTTTGATATATTTTGAGCGCTTATCAAAAATCAGTTGTCTGTATGCTGATGTTTCTGAGTTTTCAGCTCTTTTCCATTTATCTGAACATCTGTCATTATACCAGTACCACACTGTTTTGACCACTGTGTCTGTATAACAGTTGCTAAAGTCAGGTATAGCAAGCCCTCCCACTTTGTCTTTCTTCTTAAGGAGTTCTCTACTTATTCTGGGCTTCTTTCCTCTCCATATGAAGTTGGTGATCAGTTTTTCCAGTTCTTTGAAGAAGGTTGATGGTAATTTGTATAGAGATAGCATTAAATTTATATAGTGCCTCGGACAGAACTGACATCTTTACTTATTGAGTCTTCCAATCAACAAGCATAGGATATTCTTCCATTTGTTGAGGTCACTCTTGGTTTCTTGTCATAGTGTTCTGTAGTTTTCCTTATACAAATCTTTTGGGGTTTTTTTTTTCATCAGGTATATTCCTAGATATTTCTATTTGTGTTTGGCTATTGTAACCTTTTTAGTTATCTCTTGTGATCTTGTCTGATGTGTATAGCAGTCCTGTTGTTCAAAGCAAACTTCTGTTTGTTGACTTTGTATTCTGCCACTCTGCCATATTCCTTTATTGTTTTCAGCACTCCGTTTATGAAGTTTTGTGGATTTTTTATATATAAAATCATACTGTCTGTGAATAGTGATAGTTTTGCCTTTTCACTTCTCAGTCTAATATATTTGATGTCTTTTCTTTGTCTTATGTTGTTAGCTAAAACCTCCATCCAACACAAGATAAATAGGAGTGGGGACAAGGGGCAACCTTGTTTGGTCCCCCTTCTCAGTGGAATTGTTTTCATCATTTCTTCATTGATTTCCCCATTGGCTGTTGATTTTTCATAGATACATTGTATAGTATTGAGAAATTTTCCTTTCCTTTCTATTTTCTTGAGTATTCTAGAAAGGAATGAGTACTAGATATTGTCAAACGCTTTTTTTGCTTATATAAATATATCATGCAGTTCTTCTAATTTTTCATGTCAATGTGGTGAATAATACTAATGGCCATTTGTGTGTTGAACTATCCCTGCATTCCTGGTGTGAATCCCACTTGGTCATGGTGAATTATTTGTTTTATATGCACTTGTACTCTGTTGTGCAATATTTTGTTAAGGATTTCTGCATTGGTGTTCATTAGGAATATTGGTCTGTAGTTCTCAATTCGTGTGGGATCCTTGCCCACTTTAAGTATCAGAGTTATACTCACTTCACAGAAAAAGTGTGATTTTTCTGTCTTTTCCTATGCTCTGGAAGAGTTGTGTAGCATTGTGTAGCTCTTCCTTGAATGCTTGGTAGAATTCTCTTGTGAAGCCATCTGGTCTGGGGAAATTTTTGTTGATAATCCCTTGATAATATTTTCTATTTCTTCTATTGCTATGGGTCTGAGATTGTTCATGTCCATCTGGGTTAGTCTGGGGAGGGAGTGTTTTACCAACTATTTGTCCACATCTTTCAAGTTGTTGATTTCATTGGAGTAGAGGCCTTTGTATTAGTGTGCAATTATCCTCTTGATTTCATTGGGGCCTGTTGTAATGTCCTGTTTCATGCCTTATCTTTACAATTGAAATATGTTCCTTTGGTCTTTGGTTAGATTTGCCAGTAGTCTATCAATTCTGTTAATCCTTTCAAGGAACCAATGTTTACATTAATTTTCTTCTGTAGTTTTCTTGTATTCCTCTCCTGTATCTCAGCCCTGATTTTTATTATTTTTTTTCCTTTTGCTGTTAGTAGGATTATCCTTTTGACTCTGTTCTAATTGCTGTAAATTGTGTGCCAGAATTGCAACCATATGTTTCTCCTTTTGCATGTGTGCCTATATTGCTGTCAAACTTCCTCTGATCAATGTCTTCGCTGTGTCCCAAAGGTTTGGGGATGTCATATTTTCACATTCATTGGTTTCTCAAAACTTCTTGACTTTATCTCTGATCTGAGCCAATACCCACTCCTCTTTCAATAAAGTTATTCATTCTTTAATGAATAGCTTTAATGAATAACTTTATTCATTCTTTAATGAATAATCCTTCATCACCCTTTTGTTGATTTCCCGCCTTTTTGTTGGAGAGAGAAGTCTGTATATACTCTCATTGCTTGAATTTACACAGGCTTGACTTGTGTTCCAGCATGTGGTTTATTTTTGAGGATGTGCCATGTGGTTTTGAAAAGAATGTGATTTTTTTTTTTTTGCTTTTGGGTGGAAAGCTCTGAAAATGTTTATCAGGTCAAGTCATCTGATTTTGCGCTTCATATCTGTAAACTTCTTGTTTATATCTGTAAGTTTCTTTGCCTGTGGTCTTTCTTTATCAGGTGTATTAAAGTCACCTACTATAATTGTTGCGCCTGTGATTTTTTTTTCATCTTTTGGAGTGTTTGATTTACGAATTTTGCGGGTCTTTTGTGGGGCACATATATATTTATTATGCTCACTGGTTCTTGGTCTGCTATTCCCTTGAGGATTATATAGTATCCCCTCTTTGTCTCTTATTATGGCTTGTTCCCTGAGAACAATTTTGTCAGAGATTAAGATTGCTAGCCCTGTTTCTTTGAACAGCTATTTGCTTGGTATATCTTTCTCTGGCCTTTAGTTCTCACTCTTTTTTGTCTATAAGCTTGAGATGTGTCTCCTGTAGTAAGCAAATCAATGGGGTATGTTTTCTAAGTCAGTCTCCTAGTCTCTGCCTTTTGATGTCTGAGTTTAATCCATTGATATTCAGTGTTACTGCATCCATCTGTGGACTCTGTGATATCATCTTGTACCTTTTATGCTGGTTGTTTTCCTACCTTCTTTTCTTATTGTGGTATGTGTGTTTCATTCTTGCCTTCTTTTGATCATTGAGCTAATGCGATCTTGGGGACTATTTTCTCTTTTGTTAATTCTGGAGGGAATTGTACTATCTGACAGCCTCTTATTTATGTTCACTAAGTGTTGATCTTCTTCTCATACTGGGTCACCAAGGAATTTTTGTAGGTCTGGTTTTCTTTTTGGGGGTGGGAGTAGGGGGCCCAGCCTTTGCTCCTATGGAGACTCTGCTGGAATTGAACCTTCACCCCAATGGACCACAGTCCCATGCACAACTATTACGCCACCGGGGCTCAATCCCAAGGCTGGTTTTCTTTTTGCCTAATTTTTTGGCCTATTTCTTTGTCTGGGAAGACTCTTACTTCTGTGGCTCTCTTAACAGATAGTTTGGCTGGATATAGTATTCTTGGGTTTGCATTATTTTCCTTCAATTTTTGGCATATGTTATTCCACTCACTCCTCTTCTTCATCATGCCCACTGATAGGTCTGAACATATTTTTATTTGTGTACCTTTATAAGTGACTATTTCTTTTTCCCTAGCTGCTCTTATGATTTTCTTCTTTTCCTCTTAGTAGTTGGGTAATTTATCTATTATGCATCTTGGTGATTTCTTGGGATTCAGTCTGACTTTGTTTTCTTTCACCCTCCTGAGTGATTGCCTAATTTTCATTTATTAAGCTGGGGAAGTTTTTCTCTAAGAAGTTACTCACTATTTTTCCTGTTATATTCTTTTTCGTGTTTTTCTCTGGTTGTCAAATTAATCTAATATTGTTCCTCTTCGTAGTGTCAGACATGGCTCTCAGGCTTTCTTTAACTTCTGTGATTGTCTCATTTGTCCCATTTGTTGACATCTATCTGATTATCCTCTAAGTCACTGGTATAATTCTTTCGCTGCCTCCTAAAGTCTTTTAGCAAAGTCTGTTAGTATATGTGGCAGTCATGTGCTTATGTTAATTGTATGATTGAAATGTGGGGGTGGAGTCTACCCCATTAATCTGGAGACAGCCTTTGAGTAGCTAATGAGGCCTCTATGTGGACATGGCTTTCTCCTGAGACTTCTGGGAAATCTCACGATATTTCCCTCGTAAAGATGAGATGCTATCTCCCTGGTTGTTGGGAGTTAGTTCTGAGAGACGACGAATCATGGACAAGACAAGATGGCCGCATCCGAGAAGCTGAAGGAACTGGAGGAGAGACCACACGGCTTTGCCCTGATGGAGCCAGACCTCTGAAGCTGGGCTGGTCACATGGAGACCTCTGCCAGCGATGAGTTGCTTCTGCTGTTAATGGACCCTGAGCCCTGGAAGCGAGGAGCCCTGTGGAGACCCCTGCCAGCACCGGGATTCTGCACCCACTGACCTGTGACTTTGTGAGTCAGAAGGAGACTTTATAGACTGATTTTGGGCATATGGGTTAATATTGGATTTATGACTTTGTACTGGACTGGGCTCAATGTCCTGTTCCTCTTGTATATAAACCTTTTCCTTATATCTATATGCATGTCTATGAAATTTGTCCCTTTAGTCCACCCGGACTAACACAGTATACTAATGGATTTTATTATTTCATTCCTTAAGCCTTTTATTTCCCTTTGGTATATGGCCTTTATCTCCTCTATTATTTTGTCATTTTTCTGTAGTTCTTCCCTCATATCCTGTAAGACTTCAAGCAGCATTCTGAAGATTTCTTTCTGTAGCAAGTCAATGTCTGCTTCTTCTATGTATGTCATTAGGTTCATGACTTCTTCCAGTATTGTCCTCTGTTTCTCCACCTTTTTCACTGAGACTGTTTGGGCTGGTTGCTGTTTAAATGTTGATTTAGGGGAGCCCAACACCATCATCCAGAGAGTTGAAAAACACTGTGCTGTCTCATTGGGGGGGGCTCACATGGGTACTTCATCTCACTACCTGCAGATAGTTGCATTGGGGGGGGGCGGGGAAGAGTGAGACTACCAGTGTATCTTCTTGTGGTTTCCCTCTTATTCTAGCAAGCCAGTATTCCAGTATTTGGAATGTGAGTTGGATAGTCTCTCACAGGCTGCTGGTCAAATGGTTGTGGGCCCATAAGGATGGTGTTTCACTGGCTCATCTCCCAAGAAGCCATAGTGGTGTGTCCCACAGGGCTTGGGAGCGCCTCTGATGGTATGTGGCATTTCCCTCTGCAAGTGGAGTGCCGTGGGGAGTGGGGGGGGCCTGCATCTTCCTTGGTGTTGAGCAGTGTACCATAGGCGGAATTACCCTAGTCAGAGAGATTGCTGCGGAGGTTGGGCAGCATCCGCTGCTGCAGCAGTTTGGAACACCACCAACGGCTAGCAGAAGTTCCTCCAGTCACCTGTAGGGTCTTGGGATGTTGGCAAGAGTTTCACCAGCCATTTGGGGTGCAGTGGAGGGTGTGATTTCCCCAGCTGCATGTAGAGCCAACAAGAGTGGGTGCAAGCTCCCCTATCTGGGCAGTCAGAGTTGCCCTTGGTGGAGAGCAGTGGCCTGGGGCCTGATAATGACTTGTGAAAGGAAGTAGGGGGGAGGGGAGGGTATAAAAAGAGATAAAACAGAAAACAGACAAGAGCAGAAATAAAAACCAAACTAACACGCACAGAAAATCAAAGACAAAAAAAAAAAAAGAACAATAAAAGAAAACCTGAACCTGCTGAGATGGTTGTGTGAAAGAGAGAAGAGGATGGAGAAGAGGAAAAATGAAGAAAAGAGGAAAGAAGAAAAAATATATATAAAGAAATAGCTGAGTCCCATGCTGTGACGAGTGCATCACTGCCTCGTGTCATATGCAGCACTGCCACAGAGGGAAGACTAGAATGTTTCCCACTGGGTGAGTGGAGTTGCTCTAGTCAGAGGTTAGGGGGCTGGAAGCCGGCAGTGGCACGTGGAAGGAAAGAAAAGAAGAGGAGAGAAAAGGAGAAGAGAAGAAAAATAAAAGGAAGAGAATGAAGAAAAAAACATAAAACTGTGTTCACTGGAACTTACTGGGATGGGAAAGAGAGAAGAAGAAAAATAATGAGTAGAGAGATAGCTTATCCCTGATCACCTAAACATGAGGCTGGAGGGTCTAAACCCTGCCCCAAGGTGGCAGGTAGGTGTGCCATGTTGGTCCCAAGTCCCATGGATGCAGGGCAGGTTTTCCCTTGCTGACACGATCCCCATAGAGGCCAGGCAGATTTCCTCAGGCAGTGTGAAGCACTGGAGACCACTATGTTGCTGCCTTGGGCGATATGCAGCACTCCCACAGAGGGCAGGCTGCAGCTCTCAAGATGCTTGGGGGTAGTTGCCCTAGGTGGAAGGTGGTGGCTTGGAAGTCAGCAGTAGCATGTGAAAGAAAAGAGAGTGAGGCAAGAGGAAAAAAAACTCGGTCCGCTGAGGCCAAGTGTGATGGGAAAGAGAAGGGAGTGAGAAGAGAGAAGAAAAAAATTAGGAAGTAGGGAGATTGCTGACCCTTAATCACTTTCCTGTGGGGCTGGCAGAGTTCAACCCTGTCTCAAGATGGCAGGGTTGTGAGTCTACTGGGTGTAGAACCCCACAGATGCTGGGCAAAATTATCCTTGAGGCAAGATCATAGCAGAGGTCCGGCAGAGATTCTTGCAGCAGTGTTGAGCAACGGAGATGACTGGCATAGCTGCCTTGTGCTGTGTGCATGCACCACTGCAGCACGGGGTGGGGAGAGTGTCCTTAACAAAGGGTAGGGCCCCAGGACAGGCAGGGAGTCCTCCAGCCATGTGAAGGACAGACAGGACCTCACAGCTGTGTGTAGGATCACTGAGGAAGAGCAGAAGCTCCCCTATTTGGGGCCTGAGGAGTTGTCCTGGCTTGTCCCAAGACCACTGATGCCCTAGTATTTCAGCGTTTTGTTTTGTTTTCTATTGGCCAACTGGAATTGAATTAAGTTAAAGTGGTCCCCAGGCTATGGGCTCTCTGCTTTTGTTCTGCGAGTGTATTCTGAGACTGCTGTCCGCCCCAGAGGTTCTTTGTTAGGTTGAAACCCTCGGTGCTCTGTAACTAACTTCTGGCATTCCTTAGCTCTGGCTCCCTCATTATGTTTCTGTATGCTAAAGGACCTTTGCCGCAGGTCTGTCTTGGAGTTGAACAATGAGCCTGAGATTTGCTGTTTTTACTGAGAAAATACGTTTTCCTCTTTTTTACATTGGCCTTGTGGGGTGTCCTGATTTTGGAGCTGTCACGCTCACCCCCAAGGGAGAAGATCTAGCTTATCAGAGAGGTTGTTTTCTTCTTCGCCAACTGGAAAACTGAATTCACGGCCCCCCCCCCCCCCCCAGGATATGACTACCCGCTGCTATCTGACTTGATTAAATTCCCTGACTGCTTTTCAATTGCTGCAAATCTAAGGCTATCTGTGTCAACTAGACCCCTAAGCTATGAGTGCAAGGTAGCTAACAGGATAGGGGATCTGGTGTGTGGGGTCTTGTGACTAGCTTTCACAGGTTCTCTTTGAGTCTGGTATTATTACCACTTTTAGAGAGAAACCTGGGGTTTCATAGTGCTCACTATGAGACTAGAGCACTGGCAGGGGCTTGGGTCCAAAGCTAGTGAGCCCAATACAACGAACCTAGAGTGTTCTGCTTGCTTTGTGCATGA
This sequence comes from Nesogale talazaci, assembly GCA_004026705.1. Taxonomy (NCBI): domain Eukaryota; kingdom Metazoa; phylum Chordata; class Mammalia; order Afrosoricida; family Tenrecidae; genus Nesogale; species Nesogale talazaci. The sequence goes on along the minus strand of PVJH01027347.1, from coordinate 5,273 downwards.
AAATTCAAAAAGTATGGATCTGGCTCACACCCTGACTCTAATTTTATTACTCAGTCTCCAAGTCTTGTTCTCCTTACCTCTTAATTTTCTGGTCTGGCAGCAGGAGCTGCAGGTGGGTAAATCTACCTGGACCTTATCTTCCCTCCCTGCCTGGTACTCATATTTCTACACAAGGACCTCACTGACTTCAGGCTGCCCCTAGTTGGGCAGGATGTGAGCTCCCACTTACTCTACCTTTCATATGGGTAATCACAGTGATACTAAAAGGTGACCAAAATCTGCACAGCATACCCAGATTCAGCAAGTGCTCGGTATCTCCAATTTGATGGTTATAATGGTCCTGGTACACAAGCATGAAAACATGCTTTGGGAACCCTGCCTATGGATCACGGGAACTTTCTAATTGACAGAAGGCTGTCCATGGACCTGTTAGGCAATGGAAATGGCCCTTACACACAAACACACATACTGCTTAATTGCATAGGATTTGTGCATAAGACTATGAGACTAAATGGTTTATGTTGCGATACTTTCTGGCTGTCTCAATTAGTGTTTAATTTACCATGCTTATGGCTTCTTAAAACCAGATAGGGTATAAACTAACAGTAAACGTAATACAAATATTGAGGCTTGATAAGACTCCAGATCTTATTCTTTCCAGTATTAAGTCCTCATTTTCTCTTGATTCTCCCTTTCCAGCATTGATAAGAAAAAATTCGGGTAATAGTTGCATCCCTTTCTTTCTAGCATTTGAAGTTTATGGGTGATCTGCTGTGTTACCTCTAATGCCTTCAGCAACTCTAAGTCTTCATCTTTGGATTACTGAGATAGGAAGATACATCGAGAGGCACATCCCCGGATCCCACCATAGGTAAAGCGCTGTGCCTCCTCACGCAGTAGAAGGACCCTCATAATGGACAGCTATCCTGGATAGTCCCTGCCCACATAGGGATCTGCCGTATGGATTGCCTGGGGCCCGCCCAGTAGTGGAGGGCATGAGCACCATCACATATTCTTGTCGTTTAGATATAGCAGTAAGCTTAGACTCATAGCAAATTTGCAAATTACTTCCCGGTTGGTACCTGCAGAGAAATAATCTCAGAAAGGGCATGTAGTGTGTCTAACACCTTCTCAAGACCACAAGCTTCGTATGGAATGTTCAGGTTCTCTTGTTCAAAGACTAAGCAAGCATCTCTCTCATAACTTCCTGGACAGTCTATCAGCGTTGTTCCAGTGCCACTGAGTGACCCACAATAAAGTGGGAGTGTAAGAAGACAATAAACCTTTCTTGGCGGAAAATGTGAAGTAACATTTTTTCCCTTAAAAATAAAAAAATCAACATCTCATTGCTTTTGTTTCTTTTTAAAGAACATTTTGTTGGGTGCTCTTACAACTCTAGTTACAACCCCTATACCAATTGTATCAGACATATTTGTACATATATTGCCATTGTTCCTGTCTAGACACTTACTTTCTATTGAACCACTGGGATCAGCTCCACTTTTTTTACCACTCCCCTCCTGGTCCCTTGATAGCTTATAGATTGATATTACTTTTATATCTCACACCGACTGCGGCCTACCTTTCCCTCTGGTTTCTGTTGTTCCTCCCCCTGGAACGGTATGTGTGGTTATGTGCCCTTCATTCTGATTTGTACTCCCTTCCTCCACTCCCCTTCTTCCCCCACCTCCCCACCATTTTGACATTGCTATTCCCATTTCTGTTCCTGGGTTCCATGTGTTGTGAGCTTAATCTCTTGCCTATACTTAAGTACATGTTCTGGTCTAGTCCAGGGTGGAAAGCAGCACTGGAATCATGATAGAGGTATATTGCTTGATCCATTGATGCTCTGCTGTACCCTGATTGATTCATCCCTTCCCTGCAACCCCTCTGTGGTGGAATGTTCCATTATCTACCATTGGGCTTTGGATGTCTGCTCTGAGTCCCCCTCATCAGTACCAACACATTTTTGTTTCTTTGTTGTTTGTTATGAATCTTCTGATCACACCACAGGATCACACCAACTGGTATGCTTCTTCCTTGCCTGCTTCTGCATCTCCTCATAATAGCCTGTGCGTTTGAATCCTTCACTGCAGCAATTGTGTCAATCCATCTTACCAAGCAGCTCCCTTGCCCATGTTGGTGCTCTTCTTTACCCAACATGATATCATGTTTTTGCAATGGAGCTCTTCTTGATGAGGCAAATGAGTTGAACAATATTCTGCTATGATTCACAATTTATTCACTGATTGATGTTTCAAAGTGAATCACGAGGCTTTTCTTTCCAGTCTATCTTAGTCTGGAAGCTTTGCTGAGATCTGTCCACCATAGATGGTCCAGTTACTCTGGACTACAAATGGCACAGCTTCCAGCAGTGCAGCAGCATGCAAGCTGTCACAGTAAAGCAAACTGATAGATAAGTGACAGTCTCCTTGTCAAAGTCATTTTGAATATGTCATTAGAGCTTTATCCTAAAACAGCCAGTATGGAAACAGAGTCTATGAATAAGGAGACTAGTAATTTATGGGAGAGGAACTCTTTGAAGAGGTGGAGGTGAGGTGGCTCCAAAGAGAAGCTGACTTGTGGCTGGGATAGAGGGAAGTATTACAGTTGAATAGTTGGGTAGCAATTTCAGGTGCCATTTTGTACAAAGAACATTTGTACAACATATACAACATTTGTACATGTCAGAACATGCCAAAGAGGTCTGGTTATGTTCTTGTTGGGAAGTTCCAGAAGACAGAAGTAGCTGCCAGATCCGACTGGAAGGTGGGCACCAAAACAATGATCTAGAGTTTCAACCATTTGCCAAAATCTGTAAACCTAAAAACTTCCACTGCATACTGATGCTGCTGAGTGTTTAATCCCTTCTTCCTTCCATTCCCCGTGATAGAGATGTTCATCCATGTTTGGAACCACTTCCCCAGCTCAAAACTTACTCATCCATCTCTAATCCAGCTATCTTCCTCCAACATCCTTCAGCAGTCCTGTTGTATGAGCGAGAAACTGATGAATAGGTACAGGAAATGTTTATCCTTTCAATTGTTTGGCACCTCTTGTTGCCAGCTGCCATCAAATTGGCCTCCTAGTCATAGCAACCCCATGGACAGCCAAACAAAAAGTCACATGGTCGTGTAGCAGCAGTTGCACATCAGATCATTGGGATCCATCAGATTTTCACAGACTGATTTCCAGAGGTAGAGACATCTTTCTAGTCTGTCTTTGTTCAGAAGCCCCACTGAAACTTGGACAGCAACCCACAAGCCTCAACTGACAGATAGATGGCAAGCTGTGCTAAAGGTGCACTGATATTCTAATGCATCCCCCTCACAGAAGGTGAGAATGCTACCACTGAAACACCATTATCTCATATCTGACACCTACCACATGTGAAATCCTCTGCTAGGCGGCATGTTTATACACTCTCGCTCGGAAATCATGTACTACTTTTTTTGGCATAGCAAGTATGCAAGCTTGAGTGTTTAACAAGACCTGAAAGACTTGTTAAACCACAGCTTACTGATCACTTTCCTCTCCCCCTAGGGTGCCCGATTCAGGCCAAGACTTTTCATTTCCAGTTGAGTTCCCAGAAGCAGGTGTTGCTGGTGGTACGAAAACCATACTTTGAGAACTCTGGTGAATGTGTTTACCTGGGCCCATCCAAGTACTCAAGCCCTTCTCCTCCATGAATGGAAGCTGAGTCTCAGGGACTTCCTTCACCCAGCCTTACCTTTCTTAAGTTTTCTTCGCACAATTTCTGGGCTGATCTAGTGTGCATTCCTCTGAGCAATGTTGTGGGACATGAAACTGAGAGGAGAAAAATTGCTATAACTTTTTTATACTTAAGATCAAGATGGGCTGAAGACAAACCTTTGCTGATTTTTTTTTTCAGTTTTCATTAGTCAGTCATCATCTATTTTGCTTACACCTGTTTGGATTTTGCTTTTTCCAATTTACAGCAAAAGGAACTCTAAATGACTCAACTTAAAAAGAGAGAAGATCTGAATGTGTCAAACCTGTGTTCACCAAACCTGTAACACTAAAGGATTTCCAAAATAATCTAAGCCAGAAATATAGAATTTTTTTAATCAAAATTGTCTAACATTTTATGCTGGCCTGATGTCCCTGGATGTTTCCCACAGTTAGTTTAATTGTCTGCCAAGGTTAGAGGTTCAAATTCACTCCAAGGTGCCTTAGGAAAAAAGTCTGACAATCGATTTCTGAAAAATCAGTCATGGAGATGAGCTTGCTGCGGATTGAAATCAATAACTCCTTTTTTTCTATAAAAGACCCATTAATTTTATTTCAGATTTTTTAACAGCAAAATGGACATTGTTTAATGCAATCCATTTCTTTCATAATATTTGACATTGCTTTTTAAATTTCCAGACATTAGGGGTTTTTTAATCATTTTTTTGGGGTCTCATACATTGTTTTTCATAATACATAAATACATATATTGTGTCATGCTTCTTCACATGCCTGCAGCTGCCATCATTCTCCAAACCTCCACCTTTCCATCCAAGCCTCTGACATCAGCCTCCCATCCCTTCCCCTCCATCCTGCTCCCCACTTCCCCACCAACTCTCAATACTCTATAAATTATTTTTTTATCATAACTTACACTGCTCAGATGTCTCCCCTCACCTTTTCCCCCAGTGTCTGTCCCTCTGGTAGGAGGTTATATGTAGATCCCCAAAGTTGTTGCCCCCTGTCTACCCCACTTTTCCTCCACCCATCCAGTAGCTTCATTCCTACTACTGGTCCCAAGGGGTTCATCTGTCCTGTGTTCCCCACATTTCCATTTCTTATCTCCACAGCAATGTAGAACTGGGGCCATGACAGTTGGGGGGAGGAAGCCTTCAGTAACTAGAGGAAAGTTGTATGCTTCATTGCCACCTCACTAGCCTGTCTCTTCCCCAGGACTCCCCTGTGAGAGAGTGTCCAATTACCCACAGGTGGGCCTTGGGTCCTCACTCCATCCTCCCCACATGTGTAGTGACTTGGTTCTTGTTTTTTGATGTTTGATATCTGCTCTCTTCAGCCCCCCATGATGACACATGCTAGTGTTTTAAACCATGTGGGCTTTGCTACTTCAGGGCTAGATGTCCATCCATTCACCCTCAAACCTTTGCGATCCCAGGTGCTTTATTATTTGGTAGCTGGGTGCCATCAGATTTCTCCTCTGTCTGCATCTGCTCCCTTCTGTCTTCAACGATCTTGTCGGGAGGGTGGGCACACAATAATATGATTTTTGTTCTTTGATGTCTGAT
>PVJH01027346.1:0-28789 GCA_004026705.1 Nesogale talazaci | reverse complement strand
GGGGGGGGGAGAAACTGACCACAATAATTGATGTAAAACACCCCCCCCCAGGGGACAGACAGCAGAAACATGAGTATAAGGAGACAGAGAACGGTGTAAGATATGAAAATAATGAAAACTTGTAGTTTATCAAGCATTCATGAGGGGGTGGGGGGAGGGCTGGGGGCAAAGAGTGGATGTGATCTCAAGGCTTAAGTAGAAAGAAAATGCTTTGAGAATGATGATGGCAGCAAATGTACAAATGTGCTTGACACAATGGAGGTCTGTATGGATTGTGATAAGAGCTGTATGAGCCCCCAGTAAAATGATGTTAAAAATGATCTATAACCCCCAAAATCCATTCTTTTAAGTTCATCACTACCATACAGGCTTTTCCTTACCATATAAATGATCATTATCATTTTGATGGAAGTAAAATGCTCCATGCTCTTGACCAATCCACACTCTTTCATGAGCAGTTGAAATCCTCTATTTTACCCAGCATTACATACTTGGGAACAACATAACACATTTCTTCTAGATATCAGCATATGTCTGTATTTGAGGACTCTGTTTGGTCTAAGTCCCCAGGCAATTCTAACCTAGTGTCTGGCTGGAGAGAAACAGTTGGCTGGCCTGAGAGTTGGCTGCCTGCTGTGGCCCCTCAGTCCCATGAGGGCTTTGACTGTGGGCAAAGAGTGCTAAGAAAATGTGCACAAGGAGAATGCGAGGTTCCTTCCTAGGGTCAAGTTTCAAAGTGTTCCAAGTCACCCCTCACCACAGATCTTCCAAAGGTGGGGATCCTCTCCAGCTGTTTGAAAATAGAAGTGACCTGAAGAGAACCCCAAACACCTGACTTTTTTGGGGGGAGGCATCACTGCCCTCAGGTGGTGGGAGTAGGAGGCTGGAATCCTCCGTGGAGCTGGAATCGAACCTCCATCCCAGTGGGCCACAGTCCCGCGCACAACCACTACGCCACCGGGGCTCAGCCCAACACCTGACTTTAAGATAAGAAAATCAGGTCTGTCAATTTGGAATTAGCACCTGGGCTCCTCACCCCCAATTCTTTTCTTCTCAGCCTTGCAGCAATAGCTTGTGGGCTGCGCTGACCAGCCCCCAACCCCAATTAAAGGTGGCTTCTTCCAGCCAAAAACACTCAGTGCCATTGAGTTGAGGCTGACTCACAGGTCCTCTCTGTGAGTGTCCAAGTCTGTATCTGTTTACTGGAGTAGAAGGCCCCGCCCTCCCCCTGAGGAGCTGCTAGTGGTTTGAAACTGCAGACCATGCAGAATGCAGCCCACTTCACTACCAGGACTCTTCAGCCCAAAACAAGGCTCCAAGATTGACAGGATGCCGATTGAAATGTTCCAACAAGCTGAGGAAGTCCTGGAACACTCACACATTATGCCAGGAAATACAGAAGGCAGCTAGTTGGCCAACTGACTGGAAGCAATCCCTGTCTGTGCTCATTATAAAGAAAGGTGACTTACAAAATGTGCGAATTATAGAACAGCACCACTGACATCACATGCAAGTAAAATTTTGCTGAAAAGTACATAACAAAGGTTGTAGTAGTACATGGACAGGGAGTGGCTGGAAATTCAGGCCTGATTCAGAAGAGAATATGGAACACAGGATATCGTTTCTGATGTCAGATGTATTCTAGCTGAAAGCCGAGAATACCACAAAGATACTTACCTGTGTTTTATTGACTATGCAAAAGCATTCAACTTTGTGGATCATAACAATTTATGGGTAGTCTTGAGAAGAAGAAGAATTCCAGAATATTTCATTGTTGTGGCGGTCATGTGCTTATGTTAATTTCATGATTAAGATGTAGGAGTGGAGTCTAGCCTGTTAATCTGGAGATAGCCATTGAGTATCCAATGAGGCCTCTGTATGGGCATGGCTTTCTCCTGAGACGTCTGGGAAATCTCGCGATATTTCCCTCATGGAGATGAGAAGCTATCCCCCCAGTTCTTGGGAGTTAGTCTCCAAGACAACGAACTACGGACAAGACAAAATGGCAGCATCAGAGGAGCTGGAGGAGCTGGAGAAGAAGCCATACGGCCTTACCCTGATGGAACCACACCTTTGAAGCTGGAGAAGCCATTTGGAGATCCCTGCCAGTGATGAGTTACTTCTACCACACTGCATGCTGTTGATGGACCCTGAGCCCTGGAAGCGAGGAGCCATGGGGAGACCCCTGCCAGCACCAGTACTCTGCACCCACTGGCCTGTGACTTCGTGAGCTGGAAGGAGACTTCATAGACTGGTATTGGGCATATGGGCTAATATCGGACTTATGACTTTGAACTGGACTGGGTTGAGATGCTTTCTTAATGTCCTATTCCTCTTGTATATAAACAGTACCCTTATATCCATATGCGTGTCTATGAAGTCATTCCTCTAGTTTACCTGGACTAACACAATTGTGCTTGTGTGAAACTTGTACTGGGATCCAGAGGTGGTTGTGCTTGCTGAAAGTGAAGAGGACATTGATGCACTTGATGACAAAGATCAAAGTTTATAGCCTTTTATATGGATTGCAGATTAAAGTAAACTTCATATAATGAAAACCCAAATCCTCACAACTGAACCAATAGGGCACATCATAATACATTGAGAAAAGATTGACATTTTCAAGTATTTCACCTTGAATCCACAACCAGGGCTCATGAGTGCAGCAGTCAAGAGACCAATTGACATATTGCATTGGGCAAATCTACTGTGCAAAGACTTTTAAAGTGTTAAAAAGTAAGGATGTTATTTTGACAACCAAGGTGTGCCTGGTCCTAGCTATGGTATTTTTAGTGACCTTATATATGTGAAACCTGGACATTGAATATGGAAAATGGAAGAAGAATCAGTGAATTTGAATTATGCTGTTGACAAAGAATATCAAACATATCACAGACTGTCAAAAGACCAAACAAATCTGTCTCGTAAGAATTGCAACCAGAATATTCTTTAGAAGCTGAGATGAGAAGGCTTCTTCTCCTTTACTTTGGCCAGGTTATCAGGAGACATCAGTCCCTAGAAAAGGACAGCACGCTTGGTAAAAAAGAGGAACAGAGAAAAAGCAGAGGACCCTTGACACGATGGACTGAGCTAGCAGCTGCCACAATAAGCTCAAATGCAGCACTTGTGAGGATGGCGCAGGGCTGGGCAGAGTTTTGTTCTTTTGGACAGAGGGTTGCTGTGAGTCAGAATCGACTGGATGGAACCCCCGAGCAACTATCAACAGCTCACCTGTGCCCACCCCGGCCCATGCAATCCAGCAGGTCTGCCTCCGAGAGACTCCAGAGGGCCTCGTAGAAAGGCTCCCTGTGGTTCCTGGACTGTCAATCATTACAAGAGTAAAAAGAAGTAGCTCATCTTTCTCCTTGCAGTTGACATCTCAACACAGAAACCCTGTCACCTACCTTCCCTGGTTTTACATCACGCGGTATTCCCCTGATCCATTCACACAACTGCCATGGACAAGATCTGCTTAAGCACAATCAAGTGTTCTGGAATTTTCATTCTTCTCAAGGTTATCCCCTTGATATTGTCAGTGAAGCGCAAGTAAACACATTTCTGGTACTATCTGCTTTGACCCAAGAGCCCATCTTATATCAGCAATGATAGCTCTTGTTCCACATCTGCTTCTGAATCTGATCTGAACCTCTGGTCTTGCCCTGCTATGGCAGATATATAATCGTTTGTCAATTTGAGGATTAAGAGTGCAGGGATGGAGTCTAGTCTATCATTCGTATCATAGCCAATGAGGTTTTGGTGCGCACATGGCCTTCTCATGAGAATTCTAGGAAATCTGGTATATCCTCCTTGGAGGTGAGAGACTGACTCTCTGCTCACACCCTGGAAGACATAGCAGCTGACAAGACACATGGACCTACTCTGATGCAGCCCTGGGTGCTGGAGAAGACAAGCAGAGACCCCTGCCAGCGTTGAGATGTTTCCACTGCCACTGAATCCAAAGACTTTCTACCCAATGGCCTGTGCTTATCTACATTCAGTGTCATTGTATGTGTTTCGTGAGTCTGAAGAGGACTTTATAGATTACTGTCATACATATGGGCTAATATCAGACTTATGGACTTGATCTGGACTGGGTTGGGATGTTTTCTCAAGGTTCAATTGCTCTTATATATAAATCTCTTTATTTTGGGGGGGGGCATCACTGCCTCTGGTGGTCATGGGCGCTACCCAGTGCTGCTCCTGAGAGCCGCCCCTGGATTTGAACTGCCAAGCTTGCGGGCCACAGTCCTGCACTCAACCACTTAAGCCACCGGGGCTCAGCCCTAAATCTCTTTCTTATATACATATGCATGTCTATAAATTTGCTTTTCTAGTCTACCCAGACTAACTTATCTGTCAATGTGCTACTTCAATCATTGATGGATAATCTTGAGTAAGATTTCATGTGTGTGTGATATCATCCTACGGGTTTGTCCATTCTGTCCCCTTTCTTTGGAATGGGTGCAAATATGGATCTCTTCGTCAGTTGGCCAGGTAGCTGCCTTCCAAACTTCCTGGGATAGACAAGTGCTCCCAGTGTTTCTTCAGCTTGTTGAAACATTTCAATTAATATTCCATCAATTCCTGGACCCTTGATTTTGGCTATTTTCAGTACAGTTTGAATTGTTTTCTTCGGCATCATTGCTCATATGCTACCTCCTAACAATTATTGAATTTTGACTTGTTCTTTTTGAGACAGTGACTCAATGTACTCTTTTCATCTTCTGTCTACACTTCCTGCCCATAAAAACTTTCAATATTTCAACCTGAGGTTTGAATTTTTCCCTGAATTCTTTCAGGTTAAGGTATGCCGAGCATGTTCTTTTGGTTTTCTAACTCTAGGTCTGTGCATATTTCATTATTTGACTTCATCTCCTGAAGCTGCCCTTTAAAATTTTCATTTCTTTGATGTCATTCCTTCTTCCATTTGTTTTAACTATGATTAAGAGCAAGTTTCAAAGTCTCTTCTAATATGCACTTGGATCTTGTATTTCTTTCCTTTCCTTTTAAAGAGCATTTGCTTTCTTCATGAATAATGTTCTTGAAATTCTCTCACAGTTCATCAGCTCTTTGGTCATTAGTATTCAATGCATCAAATATGTTCTTGAGATATTTTTTAAATTCAGGTGGGATAAATTCAAGGTCATGCTCCAGCTCTTAAGGATGTCTTTTGATTTTCTTCAGTATTGATCTGAACGTACATAGGAGCAATTGAAGATCTGTTTCACAGTCAGTCTCTGGCCTAGTTTTAGCTGCTGATGTGAGCTTCTCCAGCATCTCTTCCCATAGATGTAGTCAATTTTATTTCTGTGTATTCCATCTGGAGATACAGCTATTATTAAACTTCCATCTGGAGATGTCCGTGTGTATAATCACCTTTTGTGTGGTTGAAAAATGGTATTTGCTATGTACAAGTTATTGGTCTTACAAAATGCTATATTATATGATCTCCAGTGTGTTAGTCCAGGTTGACCAGAGAAACAAATCCAAAGACCCCCGTGTGTGTCAGAGAAAGCTTTATATCAAAATGTAGCTGTATATTAAGAAAGCATCCCAGTCAAGATGAAGTCCATAGTTCGATACTAGCTCATGAATTCCTCTTCAGACTCACTGACGCAGCACATGCAATGACATAAAATGGAGGAAGATCACCGGCTGGTGGGTGCGATGTCTTGTGGGTCCAGTGGCAGTGGAAGCACTGGTGCAGGTCTCCACATGGCTCCTCCAGCTTTCTGAGTATAGCTCCTCAGCAAGGGGAAGTAGAGAGAGTGTGACCCTCCTCTAGGGAGAAAGGACATTCCCAGAATCCTCACGAGAAGGTCCTCCCCACAAGGGGCGTCATCTTGCTATGTGTGACCTGACTGTCAGGCTGGACTCTGCTCCTTCACTCTTATCATCCTCAACTTGACACGAGATTATGCAGCTCCCACAGCCAATTTCACTGCTATCACCAAGCCCATATATCCCAACTACTGTTATTCCTCCTCTGTTATCAACTTTTGCATTCCAATCACCAACAATTATCAATGTTTTTGGATTGCGTATTTGATCAATTTTTGACTTAGAATTCTTAAATTTTTTATCACTAAATTTTATGATTGGTGCATAAATTTTAACACTAGTTGCATTGATTGGATTTCTTTGAAGTTGCATGTGGGAACTGGGCAGTGAGTGTATGTGGACAAATTGTTCTCATATTTAAGAAGCCTGGAAGGCCAGTGTTCTGGGTTGAAGGAGGTCTTCCTTGTAGAGATGAGTCCCAATCACATTCTAATAATTAATATTAAACCCCACAATATCCTCCCATATAGTGCTACCGTAAAATTACCTCTTAGAAACACATGGCGGGCTGAGCCCCAGTGGCGTCGTGGTTGTGCGCGGGACTGCGGCCCACTGGGACGGAGGTTCAATTCCAGCAGTGGGGCTGGGCCTCCTACTCCCACCACCAGAGAGCAGTGATGCCCCTCCCCCCCCCAAAAAAAAACCAACATGGCTGATTGTTATCTGGCCATCAGCTCTATCTATAGAAGCAGACATGTTGCAATCACTCTCCTGGCTTAGGGGACAGTCACTCCCCATTATCTGTCTCCAATACTGATATGAGGTTACTCCTCCAATGAACTCAGGGACCTCTAAGGTTAAGGTACTGCCCACTTTGTTATGTATATGGCTACCTGTAATTAGGGGGTCTTGCATGTCTGATACTATGTAAGTTAATGTAAGAATACATTTTGTCTCTCTCTTTTTTGGACCTGGTTCCTGATACCATGGAGGTGAGTACCCCAAAACTTATGCCTGCCTCTGATCTTCTTCCCTTCAATTACACCACTGTGCCCTGGGACTCATCCGGATGTGGGGCTGGATCCCACAGTTACATAAATATAACCCGACCACTGACAGCATTACACAGTACATCAAGATTGAATTTGCGAAGTCCTTTTTGACAATGAATGTCATGGCATTCCTCTTGCTTGGTTCATTCCCAGAATAGTTAACCAAAGGACTTTCTAGTTCAAAATAGCTAATGCCAGTCCATTTCAGCTAGCTAAGGCCTACCACATGGATCTTTATGTGTTTCATTTCACTTTGACCCCGGCCACTTTTCCTAGATTCGTACTTCGCCCATTCTAAGTTCAGATCACAACTAGATGTTTGCAGATGTTTCTTCTTGCCTTGAATCCTGCCCCATCAGCAAATGAAGATGCCAAAGTTTCTGCTCCCACCACACTCGCGTGACCATGATGTCCTGTGAGAAAGCAGGTCCTTCTGTCACACTTGAAGTGTCATCCGATCAGAGGAGACCATCCTTGGGCACGTCCTGACAAGGTTCTGCTCCTATTCTGTGGCAGTTACATAATCTGCTGACAACTTGAGATCATTAAGAGGGAAGGGGTGGAGTTTAGCCTGTCAATCAGGCCGCAGCTTGATGACCTCATTTTGGAGGCGCTGAGGAGATAAATAGCTTGCTGGAGGTGGGACACATGCTCTCTGAGAGAGACATTCCTGGGGACAAGTCACAGGGAGCTACCTGATGGAGTCAGAGCCCTGGAGCAGGCGGACATACATGGAGACCCACACCAGCGCTGAGATGCTTCTACCACCACTGGATCCACAAGACTTTTGCGCACTGGTCCATGATCTTCCTACATTCACTGTCATTGCAGGTGTTGTGTGAGTCTGAAGAGGAATTTGTAGATTTGTATCAGACAGATGGGCTAAAATCAGTCTTATGGACTTGATCTGGACTGGCCTGAGATGTTTTCCTAATACACAATTACTCTTTATATAAAACTCTTTTTTATATAGATATATGAGTGTCAATGCATTTGTTTCTCTAGTCAACCTGGACTAGCACACGTCCATTAGACCTTCCCTAACTTGAGATGTTTTGAAGTTATGCACAAGTTTTCAGCAGATACCTTCTCCACAGTGGGCAGCTGACCACCCCCACCCCCGCCCCCGCCCCTGTAGCAGGAAAGAATGTGAGTATAAGTATCTTTCAAAGTAGCTCTCAATAGTCTATTCTTCTGGTTTGAGATGGAGTGTAGGACTGACAAGAAGACACAAGGGACTGAGGAGCACTCCAGGAAAGCAGAGAAAGTTAGAGGGGAGGAGATCACTGTGTGTGTGTGTGTGTGTGTGTGTGTGTGTGTGTCTCCAGGTCGAATGGCTCTGGCCCTTGGACAGAGATAGACAACCCTGAATCTGACAGCTAATTGTACTTAAATATTTTCACGCCCTCCGATCCTGCAAGAAGCAGTGTCAGCTAATGAGGAGTAGGCTCTCTTCTGGGAAACGAGACATCTGGTTCCATTTATGACTCCACCAAGACTTGTCAGGTAATTTTCTGAGTCTCAGGGCTCTCGGCCAGAGGGGTTATCGTTCCCCTTGGAATGAAGGGGTTTCTTGGTTTGGCTGAGAAATTAGCTGTTAACATGGGACAGGCCAAAAAGCCTTGTCATTGAGAGGAGAGGTGTGTAGCAGCCTGGCTTATCCATGAATGGCCCCTTCTTCCTGACTTCCTGGACACACACACACACAGAGTGCATGCTGGTGGTCCTGGAGGCAGTAGAGGAACTTCCTAAGCGACATCTCTTCTGAAATGTGTCACCGGAGGAAGGGTGGCATCAACCCTGAAGAAACCAGGGAAAATGCATAGGGGCATAGTGAAAATGCCACTGTATATAAAAATTGCTGGGGAGAGGTCCAGGTAATATGGCAGGGGTCAGACCAAATCCAGGGCTACCTATGGCAGCCAACTTAAAAGGGGGTGGGAAAATAGCATTGTGCAGCGGGGGAACAGGGGACTAACCCACCCGAGGAAACGGTATTATTTGCGTCTCCACAGGGAGAGCGGGACCAGACTTCAACCCGGTGTTCCAGGATGTAAATACAGTGTGACAGCATGAAGCAGAGAGCCAGTAGAAGGGTCTGAGAGCCCAGCCCCAATTCCAACCATGTGGACAGCCACCTCCCCCCAGAAGAATTTACTCTAGAAGACAGCACTGAAGCTCAGGAGAGAGGGATGTGTCTGACCAGAGCACACGGGAGCAAATGAAGGGGGAGGAAGAGAGAATGGAGCACACCCTGGTCCACCCAGCCTTGAGGATGATCTCCCCACTCAATACAGCTAATACAGAGAGGACCAGATGGCCAGCTCCACAATGAGACATGATGTCCCTTGTTGACCCAAGGCCCTACCGGGGACAACACTGGAGACACAGTGTCAGGACTGCCTCCAGTCTGACCCCACCACACAGAGGGAAACACTAAGAGGAAAACAGAGCAGCAGGGGGAGCAGAGCATGGAGGTCTTGAGGGAGAGTCAAGGATAGATTTGGGGGCCAAGGTGTGGAACCCCATTGGACTCGACCAGAGGTTACTCCTAAAGGTCAACACACAGACCTTGAACTACTTACATATATATATATACATACACATATATATATATAATCAGGACATCCTACTCCCACCACCGGTGAGCAGTGATGCCCCCCCCCCCAAAAAAAATCAGGACATTGTTTTTTCTTGTAGTCGTCGTTTTGTTTTCTTTTGTCGCCACATCTTGCTATGTCTTGGGTTTTTTGTGCATATTATTATCTCTGCAGGTCTATCTAGATAAGATAGACTGAATGAACAGTCTGGAGGAGAAAGCAATGGGACCAATGGTTCAGAGGGGACATGGGAGAGGGAGAGGTGGGAGAAAGGAGGTGGTGTTGACCAACCCAGGGACAGGGGAAGAACGAGTGAACCAACATCAGAGACAAGGAGGGAGGGAGAGGCCTGGTAGGGATTGATCAAGAGTAGGGGAACTGAAAGAAATGACTGAAACCCAAATGAAGACTGAGGATGATAGTGGGACAAGAGGGAAGGCAAAGGAAATAGAGGAAAGAACTAGGAGGCCAAGGGCATTATAGAGGTCTAAATACAGGCATGTACACAGGTAAATATATTTATATATAATGATGGGGAACTAGAGCTATGTGTATATATCTATAGGTTCAGTATTAAGGCAGCAGATGGACATTGAGCCTCCACTCAAGTACCCCCTCCATGCAAGAACACTTTGTTCTATTAAATTGGCATTCCATGATGCTCACCTTGTTGACACGATCACTGAAGACAAAATGGCTGCATAAGCAAACGTGGTGAAGAAACCGATGGTGCCTGGCTATCAAAAGATATAGCATCTGGGATCTTGAGGTTTGAAGGTAAACAAGCAGCCATCTAGCCCAGAAGCAATAAAGCCCACATGGATGAAGCCCACCAGTCTTGAAGGTGTTGAAGGGATCAGGCCTCAGGTTTCAAAGAACTAAACATCATATTTTTATAAACGAGGGGAGTACAGATTGGGGCCCCAACGCCCATCTGCAGATAACT
Source organism: Nesogale talazaci (assembly GCA_004026705.1). NCBI lineage: Eukaryota > Metazoa > Chordata > Mammalia > Afrosoricida > Tenrecidae > Nesogale > Nesogale talazaci. The sequence goes on along the minus strand of PVJH01027346.1, from coordinate 18,410 downwards.
GGACTTCCCTTTACAGGGTGTGACCGGGAGGAGACAAACCAAAGCAGACAGATGACTCCATCTCCTCCCCGTGGCATTAGGAGTGATGAGCACTGCCTGCCCTGTTTCCTGTAGTAGGACAGGCAACCCCTCAGACAAAAGCTGTTATTAAAATGAGAGCAGAGCCTGGTATGTTTCAATTATTAATAAGAACTAAAGAAGGCCTTGTTTACTTACCTGAGCTACCAAAGTCCAAACAATAACCTAGAGAGTAAAAACAAAAAACACACAGTCAGGGTGCTGCGTAGCCATGATGAAACATACAGTTTTCCTCTAGTTCTTCAATGCTCCCTCCCCCCACCCCCACCACCATCATGATCCCAAGTCTACCTTAGAAATCCAGCTAGACCAGAGGATGTACATGGGTGCGAATAAGAACTGGAAACACAGGGAATTTAGGACAGATGATCCTTTCAGGACCAGTGGTGAGACTGGTGATACCAGGAGGGTGGAGGGAAGGTGGGGTAGAAAGGGGAAGCGGGTTATAAGGTTCTACATATAACCTCCTCCCTGGGGCATAGACAACAGGGAAGAGGGTGAAGGGAGACATTGGACAGTGCAGGATATGACAAAATAATAATAATTTATAAATTAACAAGGGTCTTGAAGGAGGGTGGAGCAGAAAGCGAGGGAAAAAGGAGGAGCTGATACCAAGGGCTTAAGTAGAAAGCAAATATTTTGAGAATGATGAGGGCAGCACATGTACAAATGTGCTTGGTTTACAATGGATGGATGTGTGGATTGTGCTCAGAGTTGTATGAGCCCCCAATAAAATGGTTTAAAAATAAAAGAAGCAAGAAAAAAAATTAAGAAAACAAAGCTAAAAAGAGTGGGGGTTCTTTGTAAAGTGATGCATTCCCAGAGGGGATGGCAGCATGAGTAAGCTTTCAAACGTTTGTGGAAAATACAATGAAAAGATACAGGACTTCGTCCAGGAACCTTTTAAAACTCTCTTGCATCATCCTGTCAAGTCCAGATTCAGTGAGCAGCCCCCTGAGCCTGTCCTCCACCTGAAGCTTCCCTGGCTGCCTGGAGGTGGTGGGGTCCCAGTTCCATCTCTCCATCACCCAAGGTCCCAGCTTCGCCTTCCCCCAGCATCAGCCCCAGGGGTCCTGAAACGGTTTGCTTTAACCCTGCGTGGCTGGACCAGCTGGAATGCACAGAAAAACCAAAGACCCAAACCATTCCCCGTCTTCTCACGTTCTTAACTGCTGCTGGTCTCGGAGGGAAGCTGGAAGTTCGCAGATGTTCGGTCTACGCAAGACCAGGCTAAACCAAGTCAGAGGCTGCAGAAATTAGGATTCACGTGGAAGTCCCATTCACGTCTCTTCCACCTTCCCCGGGGAGAATCCGTAGGACGCAGTGCCCTCTTCTGGCGAATGCCACACCTGCAGGCGTGGCCAAAGCGGATGGATCGCCAGCTCTGGCACTGACTGGTTTCTTTCTCATTTGGAGCCAAATTCACCGTGGCCTAAGGACCAGTCTGGAGGAACCCCGCTCCTAAAAAGAAAGTCAACTCCAGCCCCAACCGCATTCTATCTAGGTGACATCGTATTGACCCTAAAGGGACGCCAGGTGTAGCGGCTGACCTTCTGAGCTCTGGTTCCAGCCCCACCCTGCTTGTGAACTTGGTGAGCAAGTGACTGAATCATACTTCATCTTGGTGTCTCCGTGTTTTATAAAGGAGGAAATACGGAAGCTTACTGAATAAGATCAGATCATAGACGACATGAACTTAGAATCACTGCGTGTTTGCGGGGACATGGAAGATTTCTAGATGACCGATGCTGCCAGATAGGTTTTTTCCCCTTTACACTTTCCCAAAGTTTCCTGTACAGGACATCTCTGCTGTTCCTCACAGCCTGTCCTGGAAGTAGTGTAAAACTACTTCTTTGCAAAGGAGTACAGTCAAGATCGAAAGTGGAGCTAGGAGATGAGGACTTAGGTCAGACTAGCATTATATCACAAAAGCCAAGTTCAGTAACTCTTGATAGCAATTTAAAATCAAAAAATGATTCTTTACAGCTGAACAAAATTTTTTTAGACACTGTTGAAAATAAAAGAAATAAAGAAACCTTTTTAATTTGCATATGTAGTAGAAATTACTGCAGAATCTAGTATTATGGCACTGGGCCTACTTGGGCTAATATTATATACATATACATATATACATATATATACTTGTTCTAACTTGAAATGATTTAAAGAGGGTTTTTTAAGTTAACCACAATGCAACTTTTAATCATAAAATTAGTAGTTTTCTTTGCTTTTTTTGTAATCTAAAAGGACTTTTTCTAGAATCTATTCTTTTTTTTTTTTTTTGGCATCACTGCCTCTGGTGGCCATGGGCGCTACCCAGTACTGCTCCTGAGAGCCACCGCTGGATTTGAACCGCCAAGCCCAAGGGCCGCAGTCCCGCCCTCAACCACTTACGCCACAGGTCCTCAGCCCTAGAATCTATTCTTAACATTAAACAAATAGATCTAAGTAAAGGGACCGTGTAAACTGGTATTTTTTTTTCTTTTTTTTTTTTTAGGCATCACTGCCCTCTGGTGGTGGGAGGAGGAGGCCCAGCCTTTGCTCCTGGGAGCCGGAATTGAACCTCCATCCCAGTGGGCCGCAGTCCCGCGCACAACCACTACGCCACCGGGGCTCAGCCCGTAAACTGGTATTTTTTTAAAGATTTTTTTACTTTTGCCTTTTTCATTTAGTAATTCACAAGACTCAATAGCAGAGTCTACTCACTGATAAGATTCATTACTCATTAATCTTCTGTGATCAGCAGATGTCACAGCCTTACTTGCTGAAAGTGAAGCGGACTTGATGCACTTACTGATAAAGACCAGAGCTTGACTTTTCAGGGGACACTGCGCAGAGGCATTCAGAGTGGCTCCGCATCTTATCTCCCAGTATAGACTGGCCTATCATACAGCCTCTAAGAAAACTAGGCTGTCTGGAACCCCGGGTAACGGACGGAAGTGCTTACCTTGATGCAGACAAGGTTGGTAAAGCACCCAGATCTTCATGTGGCATGTGCCCAGGTCAGCTTCAAGGATTCTGTGCTAGGTGAGCTCCAGTTCTCATGAGGTTGTCCACAACCAAACAAGCCTGGGAGCAGGGCCTGCAGGGGTTCTATGTGTGCTGCGTGTGTCTAGGACAGAATCAAGCGCTCTTTCTTTATTGAGGAGCAGGAAAATCATGGTGACAGTGTTGAGGGCACAAGCACAGTCAGAAGGATAAATAGATAGATACAAATGAAGCTTCTTTGAATAACAAACAAATCAAATGGGGGAGAGGGATGGAGATTGCAGCCTTCAACTGAATTACACAACAGCATAAAACAAAAATCCTCACAATTGGACCAATAAGCAACATTGTTAGATGAAGACAGAACTTTTCCACAATTATTATGCTCCAAATATTAAAAAAAAAATTTTTTTTAAGGTATCACTGCCCTGGTGGTGGGAGTAGGAGGCCCAGCCTTTGCTCTTGTGAGCGGGAATTGAATCTCCATCCCAGTGGGCCGCAGTCCCGCGCACAACCACTACGCCACCGGGGCTCAGCCTATGCTCCAAATATTAAACAGACTATTTACTAGCATTTGTCATGGAAGTTGTTAGCTATTCTCCCTGAAACTTAAGGCTCTCTGAAACTTAACTCCCAATTACTCAAGGTCTCTGTATTGTCTAACTACTAGCTAGCTCCCCTGCTGTTCGATGATGGCTCTGCTTCCTCAAAGCCTGTGGGTGGGACTCAGAGGCATTGTTAATGGCCCCTAACCTGACAGAAAGGTTATCTACCCCCATTGGTCCAAGATCTGGTCTTATCACTCACATAGTCACGTAGACATTCCTAAAACCATTCCCCTTATCACCATAAAGCCCTTAAGACAGCCCTCTCCTGTGACGTGTGTACTTGCCTATAATTAGGGGCTTGGCTTGGCTCCAGAGGGTATATGGGGATGGGATTTAGGAGAGAGAAAAAGCCTGTCTCTCTCAAGCCTGCTTTGTACCAGCCTGCCTCCATCCAGGCTGCCGCTCTCCTGTCTCCCTCTCCACATGGACTATCTAGCAGGACAGAGGTGAGCATGTACCATGAAAGGATATATATGTAACTTTTAATACTCTTTTCTCTCTCTCATTGAACCCTTGCTGTGAGTATATCAGAAGAACTGATCACCCTGTGATACAACATCATGATAAACAAAGAAAAGATGGAAGTGGCCAGAGATCTAGTTTATTTGGATCTCCAGTTAACACTTATAGAAGCAGAAGTCAAAATCCCAAACAAAAAAAGCTAAGACTATATTGCTCAGAGCAAATCTGCTGCAGAAGACTCACAGACCCTTGAAGTTGGCCCTCAGAGGATGAAGGGGTGTCTGACTGAAGTCCTGACCTGTTCCACTGCTTTAGAAGCATTCGTGGGAAGACTTCATCTCGTGTACTTTGGACACATTATCAGGAAGGACCAGGTCCTGAAGAAGGACAGCATGCTCGACAGAAGGTCAGCAAAAAAGAAGAAGCCCTTCATTAAGATGGATTGATGTAGTGGTTGTAACATGGGCTTGAATGTAACATTTGTAAGGATGACGCAAAACCAGACAGTGTTTCGTTCTGCTGTACAATAGGGTCATTATGCACTGGAGCTGATTAGACTGGACCTAACAGCAACAAGGTTTAATGACAAACCGCGCAAAGCAACAAGGCAGGGGGAGGAGGGATGCACCAATGCTCTTTAGAGAGATTCAGTATGTGTCTGTATCCTTCCCTATCATAAAGGCACTGTCTCTCCCTAATAGTTAGCTTCAAGGATATGTGTGGAATGTCTCTGCTCCTAAAAGCCCATTCAAATCTCAAGGTTCAAGACTTTTATTGAAGACCGGTCACATAGGTAATTGAGATGTAGTCAATTAAGATAGCCATTCCAGTCAGTGGTGGGGTTCCAATCAATTAACCACCAGTTCATTGCCCTAAGGACTGTTTTAAACATTTAAAAAGATATACCAAATCATACAGTAAATACAACAATAAAAGAGGTACACAAAATGAGATTGTGCCCACGCCCCCCCCCCCCCGCCGTCCCCAGAAGAATGCACTTCAGAGGACAGCACTGAGGCTACAATTTGGGGGTAGGGGTGCATCAGATTAGAGCACATGGGAGAAACAAAAAAGGATGGAGAGGGAGGAGAGGCCATCCTGGCCCACGAGCCCGAGGACGATATTCCTGCTCAGAGCAGACAATGTGCAGAGAGACCCATAGGGCTGGCCCCACCACAAGACACACACAACGCCCCTCACTAAACCACAGAGCCGCAGGGGACAATACTGGAGACACAGCGAGGGACGAGTGCACAAGCTGACCCACCACACTGGGCGAGACTCCTAAGACATGCAACTGGGGAGCAAGATGATGAAATCCCCGGGGAATACCAAAAACAGACTTTGGAGACCGAGTGTGGCACCCTGTCAGACTCAACTGGAAAACACTCCTAAAGGTCAACAAACAGGCCTGGAACTATTTATAGACTTTTGCCTTTTTGTCAGTGGCTTTCTTTTTGTTACTGCTATCCTGTCTTTGTTTTGGAGTTTTTTGGTTGTTATTGTTTTGTTCGTTTTTTTACTTTCTTTGTTGTTTTATTTGGCTCACCTGGTTTTTGCACTTATTAATGTATCTGCATGTCTACCTAGTGAAGATAGGCAGGATAAGTAATTCAGAGATGAAAAGAACAGGACCAATAGTTCCGGGGGGCTATGGGTGAAGGGGAAGTGGGAGAAAGGAAGGTGGGGGAGGGGGAGGGAACTAACCCAGGGACAAGGGAACAAGTACAGGTGAACTGAAATCAATGGAAAGAAGGGTATAAGTTGCCTGGTGAGACTTAGTCAAGGGCAATGTAGCAGTGAGGAATTACTAAACCTGAATGAAGGCTGAACATGATGGTGGGAAAAGAGGGAAGTAAAAGGAAGTAGCGGAAAGACCAGGAGGCAAAGGACATTTATAGAGGTCTAAATACAACCATGTACATATGTATGTGTATATATATATACACACATATATATCTAGAGAGAGGAATAGAACTATGTACTCTATCTATCTATGAACATATCTATATGTTAAGAATTAAGGTTATAGATAGACATTGAGCCTCCACTCAAGTACTCCCTCAACACAAGAACACTTTGTTCTAACCATCCAGAATTCTGTGATGCTCACCTTCCTGACACAATCACTGAAGACAAAATAGGTGCATCAGCAAATGTGGTGAAGAAAGTTGATGGTGCCCCGTTATCAAAAGATATTGCATCTGGGGTCTTAAAGCCTTGAAGGTAAACAAGCGTCCATCTAGCTGAGAAGCAACAAAACCCACATGAAAGAAGCACGCAAGGTGTCAGTGGAATCAGGTACCAGGCATCTAAGACCCAGAACAAAACCATATCCAAGGTGAATGGGGGGTGGAGGGGCATGGAGTGGGGATCCATCGCCCATCTGTGGACAATCAGGAGTCACAAGGAAGAGATGAGCCAGTCAAGGTGCAGAATAGCATCGATGAAACACACAACTTTGCTCAGTTCTTTGGTGCTTCCTTCCCTCTACTATCACGACCTCAATTTTACTTTACAGAACGGACTAGACCAGGACATGCACACTGCTACAGATAAGAGCCTGAAACATAGGGCACCCAGGATAGATTAACCCCTCAGGGCCAACAATGAAAGTAGAGATACCAGGAGGATTCGGAGGGGGGCAGGGGAAAGCAAAAATCAATCACAAGGATCAAAATATAATCCCCTCCCAGGGGGACGAATAACGGAAAAGTGGGTAAGAGGTGACGGAGGACAATGTTAGATATGGAAATAATAATCTATAACTTATCAAGTTTTTGTGAGGGAGGGCAGGCAGAGGAGGGAGCAGGGAGAAATGGGGCAGCTGATACTAGGGGCTCAAATGGAAAAAGAATGCTTTGAAAAATGATGATGGCTGCATATAGGCAAATGTGCTTGACACTCTGAAAGAATGTATGGATTGTGATGAGATGTAAGAGCCCCCAACAAAAGAGGGGAAAAACTGGATTGTGTTATAAAAAAGTTTTAAAGTATTAATGAAACTATTAAATAATATCTGACCAGAAGCCCTGGTTCTTTAAGATATTTCCCTGTTGCTTCTTGATTGGCATCCTCACTTGCAATATTCCTCACTTTTATCTGAGCATCATGGACTGTTTATTCTTCACCATTGGGGTAGGGAACCATTCCTTTAGAGTTAAGACAATTAGATAATCGTCATCGTGTTTGAAAGATGAGAAATAGGTGCTTTCTCTGCTCTGAATATACTATATTCATCTTTGAAAATACCCTATCCACTTCTGCTAAACTTACAATGGTCCTGACAATATGTTTAGCTCTTTGCATATCCTCTGGAATCGCAGAATTCACTCATAATAGCTCATGGGAATCATGCGTGAACACAAAGCTTTGATAAATGACAGCGTGTCACCCTCTGGTTGTTTGACACTTTTATTCTTGACGTCCCGTGTTTGTTTACTTGAAGTAACAAATGCAAGGGAATAAAAATGTCAATGCCATCAAAGGCAAATGGGTTTTATGACATGAGTAATTATCGCAAGCATGGTTCCATATACTGTCTTACACCCATGGACAGAATGAACTTTACTGTGGACTCTTGTCTTTGTCCCGTGGAGCATTCAAGGCCCTGGGGACTAGCAGGTGTAACCACTGGACCAGCAGCCTCCTTGTTGTTGGAACAAGAACTAATGAATACACTGCTGCACTGATTGATAAACGTTACAAAAGAGAAAGAAATATAAATTTGTGATTTTTCACAGCTGCTCAATTAAGACAGACCCCTGATTACAGGTGCCATTTTAACAACCAGTTCACTGAACCTAACCAAAAAATAAGTTTCCATTCTGATTAACCAGGGCGAATTGGCTGAAGTCCACAACTGGTTCTAGTCACTGTAATTCTGTTTTGGAAGACGTACAGGCAGAGGGAGTCCTTCTTAGAGGCTGGGAAGGTGAGTCTCCATCTCACCTACTTTGGACACATGGTCAGGAGAGACCAATCCTTAGAGAAAGGACATGATGCTTCATCAAGCAGAGGGGCAGCGAACGAAGAGGAAGACCCCGGACCAAAGGGTTTCACACCATGGCTGCGTTAATGGGCTCCAACCCACAAACAATAGTAAGGATGTCAAGGGACCCAGCAGTCCTTCTTTCTGGGACATACACGGCCACCCTTCGGTCAGCAGCCTGGTGTGTAATCGCTCTTGATATCCATGCTTTTGTTCTATAATTTGTACATTCTGTTGAGTCACTTGTCTTTGGAATATGCAAAAACTCAAGCTGACTGCCATGGAGTCTATTCAGACTTATAGAACCCTGATAAAACAGAACAGGACCTCAGTGCCTTTCCAAGACTCTTTATGGGAGTACACAGTCTTGTCTCTATCCCGAGGAGTAACTGGTGGACTCAAACTGCTCATCTTGGGAACAGCAGCCCACTATGGAATCACTAGATCAGCAGGACTCCTTATCTTGGCATGGAGTACAAATAGGGATTTTGTCCAGTCAGTTGACTAGGTAGCTATCTTCCAAATTTCTTGGCAGAGATGAGTGCGTGCTTTCAGTGCTTCTTCATGAGCTTGTTGAAACATTTCCGATGCTATTCTGTCCACTCCGGGAGCCTCATTTTTGTCGATTGCTTTGAACTTCTGCCTTCAGTGTCATTGGTCCTTACTCTTATCACATGCTACCTCTTAAAAACCGTTGAATGTCAACTTGAAGCTTGAATTTTAAAATTCAGTTCTTTTTCGTGGCATCACTGCCCTGGTGGGAGTAGGAAGCCCAGCCTTGTGTCTGGAGAGCTGCTGCTGGATTTGAACCATCAGCCCTGAGGGCCGCAGTCCCGCACACAGGGCTCAGCTTAAATTCAATTCTTCCTGTTTAAAGAATGCCGAGCATGTTCTTCCTCTCTGGGTTTTCCAACTCCAGGTCTTGGCACATTTCATTACAGTATGTTGTCTTCTGGAGGTGTCCTCTGAACTTTTCTGTTCAGTTCTGTGACTTCAGCATTTCCTTCATGCGGCTTAGCTACTCTACACCATGGTCAAGGACAAGTGTCAGAGTCTTTTCTGATACCCCCTTGCATCTTGTCTTTCTTTCCTGCCCTGTTAAAGCCTTCCTACCTTTTCCATGCAGGATGTTCTTGGTGTCCTCGCACAGCTCATCAGATCTTCTGTCGTAAGTGGTCAGTGAGTCAAATCGGTTCTTGAAATGCAGGTGGGATATAGTGAAGGTCAGATTGTGGCTCTCACCGACTTCTTTTAACTTTCCTCGGCTTCTCTGAACTTACATCTGAGCAGTCGATGGTCTGTTCCACAGTCAGCCCCTGGCCTGGTTTGAGCTGCTGATCTTGGGCTTCTCCATCATCTTTCCCCACAGATATAATCAGTTTTATTTGTATGTATTCTATCTGGACGAGTCCACATGTATAGTCACCATTTGTGTTGTGAAAAAGTATCTGTGATGAAGTCATTGTTTTGCAAAATTCCATCATGTGATGTTCAACTTCATTTCTGTCCCCAAAACTGTATTTTCTCACTACTATTCTTTCTACTTTGTTTCCAATTTTTGTCAGAGCGAACAAAAGAAACTGTTTCAGAAGCATGATTGGTGAGAGAGCAATACATCACGGTTACAGGTGGGACCACAGAAGTAGGCACAGGACCACGGTGGAGACATATACATTATCTTAGACAGAACAGCTCACAAGGTTGGTCCAGGGTCTTCTAACCAAGGCAGTCAGTTAGGCCATAACTCATTGCTACTTGAGCCCAGTATGAAAGCCTCCAGCAAAGACGTATCCAGGCAAATCCCTAAAGGAGACTCCTACTCCCTGGGCTGCTCAGGGATTGGATGTAATCTACTTTCCAAGGCACTATGCCTGAGGTCAAGTCTGATCACATCCTTGGTTCATGACCAGAAGAAATCCAGTGAAGACTTAATCCATGTGGGGACTCTGCCAAAGAGTTTTTGAGATTTCATTGTTATCCATAGCCTTCTGCATGGTGAGTGTATTCGGGTTTGAGCTCGAATACAGAGTAGAACAGATCCATACTTTTCTTAGACTGTAAATCTTTCTGGAAGCACACAGCTTCAACTTTCTCCACAGAGCAGCTGGTAGATTTGAACAGCCAACCTTGTTGTTAATAGCCCCACACTCAACTGGCTGTGAAATTCGAATATCTAAAATGAAAAAAAAAAAAGAAGCCCACCTTGTCAATCATTAGCAAAGTTGTAGAGCAATTAGAAGTCTTAAATGCTATAGATGGATGTGTAAAATGACACAATAACTTTGGAAAACAATTTGACAGTCTCTCCAAAAGTAAAATACACAGCTTTTTAATGATCCACAGATTCTACTCTTTTTGGGGGGAGGGGCATTACTGCCCTCTAGTGGTCGTGGGCGCTACTTGAGAGCTGCTCCTGAGAGCCGCCACTGGATTTGAACCGCCAAACCCACAGGCCACAGTCCCGCACTCAACCACTTAGGCTACCGAGGCTCAGCCCCACAGATTCTACTCTGAAGAGAAATGTAAGTACATGTCTGTACAGAGATGATTTCTTGAACGGGTCTGCTAATCCAAGGTAGGAAAGATTTTCTCCTCTAGTTTTTTTCCTAGACAGTTTATAGTTTTAAACTTTACATTAGGTCTATAATCTAGTTAGGTTTATTTTTAGAATATGCACACTGTAAAATATAGATCGGAATTTATTTTTTGCCTGTGGATATTCCTATGCCAGCACTGTAAAAGACTATTCTTTCTCTACTTATTAAGTCATTTGACACTTTTGCTGAAAGTCTACTGTAGTTTGCAAACAGCAGGTCCACGTATATAACACGAATAGCATATGTAGAAAACTAACCCGAGGAGGCTGCAGTTAGCAAAACCCTTAATGACGTGCACTTTATTTTCATTAAAACAGGCTGTGTGTGGGTCTATTTCTGCGCTCTCCCCCCACCCCAAATGGCATATCTGTCTACTGTTAACCCCCCGCCACGCTGCCTAGGAGCCGGTACGGGGGCGAGGGTTCCACGGGGGCTGCTGATTGCAAGACGAGCCGTTTGAAATGCGACTTTCTCTTCCTGCAGTTACAGTGACAGTCTTGGAAACCCACAGGACAGGGCCACCGGTCCCCTAGGGTCACCCCGAGTCAGAATGCACTTGGTGCCAGGGACTTGTGGTTTGAGACCACAATGTCTTGTTTCATGTAGCTGTGAAGCAGGTTTTGCCGTCAGGCGGCACATTCTCCGCTTTTTCCCTCTCTCACTTTTCCAAAAGTGTCTGGGTATTCTATGCCTTTGGCATTTCCGAATAAAGGGTAAAACCTCCTTTTCAGTTTCTGCACCCAGGAAAAGACCCGCTGGGAGGATGACTAGGCTAATGTGGGGTCTGGACGTATATTTGTTTGTATGGAGCACACCTTGGGAAATCTTGCCCCAGGGAATTGCTCTGAAAAACCTTTAAAGGGTAAATGTGCTTTCTTTCTTTTCTTTTTTTTTTTTGTGGGGGGGGGTGGCATTACTGTCTCTGGTGGTCGTGAGCGCTACCCAGTGCTGCTCCTGAGAACTGCCGCTGGATTTGAACCGCCAAGCCCACGGGCCGCAGTCCCGCACTCAACCATGTACACCACCGGGATTCAGCCCAAGGATAAATGTGTTTTTTATGGCAGTCACAGAGGACATAAGTAAACAGCTGCATGAAAATTGCCTGTGCATCTACCTTATCAAAAACGAAACTCACTGCCATCGAGTCAATTCTGACTGAGCCACGCTGTACGTCAGGGTTGAATTGCCCTGTGGGTTCCCAAGACTATAACTCTTAAGGCAGTAGAAAGACTTCTGTGACACCTAATCTGGTGTCAATTTGAGGATTAAGAATGGGTGGAGTCTAGTCTGTCAGTCTGGAGATAGGCAATGAGATCTCTGTGTGGGCATGGCTTTCTCCTGAGAATTCTGGGGAATTTGGGGATATTTTCCTGCTTGGAGGTGAGAGACTCACTTACTCAGCCCCTTGGTGACCTCTGCTGACAAGACACAAGGCTGACTCCCTGTGAGGCACTCCGGAGGAGAAGCCACATGGGCTTACCCTGATGGAACCAGACTTCTGAAGCCAGAAAAGCCACAGAGTCTCCTGTCAGTGCTGAGATGCTTGAGAAGCCACAGAGAGGTCCCTGCCAGCGCTGAGATGCTTTTACCACCACTGGATACACAAGACTCTGCACCAACTGGCCTGTGATTGTCCTGGTGTCACTGCATGTGCTTTATGAGACCAAAAAGAACTTATGGATTGGTTTTGGACATATGGGCTAATATCGGATTTATGACCTTGGACTGGACAGGGTTGGGATGTTTTCTTAATGTACAGTTGCTCTTGTATATAAGCTTCTTCCGTATATCCACATATGTGTTTATGAATCTGTTTCTCTGGTGTTCCCAGGCTAACACACCTTCTCTTTCACCTGGGGAGTGGTGGGCAGTTTAAACTGCTGACTTTGTGGTTAGGAACCCAGCACATATCCACTGTGTCACCAAACATCCTTACCTACCTTCTAAGTAATAAGAATCATACTTTTCTGGGCTAAGAAAAAAAACTATGGTATGAGACCAGATTGGGGAATGGGAGTTACTCAGGGTTGGGGAGAAACTCTGGACAAGATGAGTAAGGCTGTCAAGATGGATTGGCACGAAGGAGGCAACCATGGGCTCACACATAAACTCATGCCTCAGTGCTTTCTGAAACGTCATGAAATCTTATGAAGTCTTGCTGTGTGTTTTCTCAGCTGTGAATTGTTCTTCTTTCTCTCTGTCTTGCTTGGCTAGGTTTTGTGTGACTCAGAATCTTCTGAAAACTGGAGTTCTGCATTGGCTGTTGACAATTTGTAGAGAGAGATCTGGGTTCATGTTTGGATATGTTTGGTGAGGGTGCAAGGAAATATGTAATATTTATAAGAGAAGCTCTGCTGGCATGGCAGGTTCTTTCCATGATTCAGATAAACCTGGAAAATAGTACTCTGTTTTGAAACACTTCGTGCCTGGATTCATACTTTTAAAGACAGCTCTGTTTATCGAAGAGCTCTGGGTCACCATAATCGGATGCTTTGAGCTATTCACCATGAAGTCAGCAGTTCAAACCCACCAACCACTCTGTCAGAGAAAGATGAGTTTTTCTACTCCTAGTACAGTGTCCAGCCGCGGAGACGCAACACGGCAGCCTTACTTTTTCCTATAGGGTCCCTGCCAGTCAGGATAGACTTGAAGACAGTGAACGTGGACTTGTGTGACTGTATACATACATATATTGTGCAAAGGATCGGAACCAGCTCTATATGTTGGAACACACTCAGCTGACTCAATCCACATATTAGTTTTAGAATTTAGACCTTTATAACTGATTTCAATATTATAGAATGCTGTTTCTCCAAAGAGGGGATTTCATAGGAAAAGAAAGTTATTCCATTGTGCTCAGTCGGAGCAGATTCAGATATGAAAATGATTAGGATGCATTCTAGTCATGTCTAATTAGAAATGGCCAGGTGGCACAGTGAGTCAAGCACTGGGCTGTTAACCAGAACATGGCACTTTGAGCAAAACAGGCTGCTTGCAAAAAAGATCATCTATTCGACTTGCCTTTTCTACTACTTATGATCTCAGAAACCCTGCCCAGCAGTGTCTGCTCTACTCTCTGAGGCTGTTCTGTGTCAGAATCCACCACATCACTGATTGTGAACGAAAATACAGACATTTTAAAGAATTTAAGAATGGCTGCATAAAAGTGAAAAGCCATTAAATGATTTTGGTCTTGTCTTGTGCTACATCAAAGGCATGTGACAAGCTGTAGAGGACTGGTGGGAAGTGAACTTTGCTTTGGGGTAGAGGACAAGAAACAATAAAATGTTTAAAACTCTAATGGACATAGGATTTTGAGGGGTCTGTTCTTCAGATAGAAAAGGCTGGTGAATCACCACAAAGTGTTCTATGAGTGATAATGTGACTAAAATTGGATCTGTAGTCAATGCTCCTAGAAGCAGCAGTCTAGAGAGCAAAAGATGTGTGACATTAGACAAATCTGCTGCGTGAGACCTCTTTAGAGTACTGAAGAGCAAGGATGTTTCTTTGAGGACCGAGGTGGGCCTGACCCAAGCCATGATCTTCTCCTTTGCATCAAATGCATGTGAAAGTTGAACTTTGAACAAGGAAGACTGTAGGCGAATAGATGCATTTGAATTGTACTGCTGGAGAAGAATATTGAAAATGTCATGGATTGCTAACAGGGCAAACTGATCTGTCTCAGAAGAAATAAGGCCAGAGTTTTCCTTAGAGGCAAGGATGGTGAGACGGCATCTCCCCTACTTCAGACATGCTGTCAGGAGAGACCAGTTCCTGGAGAAGGACATGGTGCTTGGGACAGGGGAGGGAGAGCAAAGGAGAGATGACCCTCAGTGAGAGACACTTGCCTCCCCTTTCATCATAGGCCTAATCTCAACACAGTTAGTTATGATGTGCCTCTGCTCAATGCTTGCTCTCATGAAGCGAGAAACTGCTGAAGATCTGGGTGGATAGCAATGTGTGGTGAAGAAATCAGATGGTGCCTGCGAAAAGAATAGTGTCCAGGGCAGCGGTTCTCAATCTCTGGGTCCCGACCCCTTTGGGGGTCTGTGGCGGTCATATGCTTATGTAAACTTTATGATTGAGATGTGGGGGTGGAGTCTAGCCTGTTAATCTGGAGATAGTCATTGAGTAGCCAATGAGGGCTCCGTGTGGGCATGACTTTCTCCGGAGACTTCTGGGTAATCTCATGATATTTCCCTCGTGGAGAGGAGAAGCTCTCTCTCCAGTTTTTGGGAGTTAGTCTCAGAGACAATGAACCACGGACAAGACAAGATGGCAGCATCCAAGGAGCTGGACGAGCTGGAGGAGAAGCCACAGGGCTTTGCCCTGATAGAACCAGACCTCTGAAGCTGGCGAAGCCAAGTGGAGAGCCCTGCCAGCGCTGAGTTGCTTCTACCACCACTGGATGCTGTTGATGGACCCTGAGCCCTGGAAGTGGAGTCCTGGGGAGACCCCTGCCAGTCCCGGGACTCTGCACCCATTGACCTGTGACTTCATGAGTCAGAAGAAGACTTTATAGACTGGTATCAGATATATGAGCTAATATCAGACTTATGACTTTGAACTGGACTGGATTGGGATGCTTTCTCAATGTTCCACTCCTTCTGTATATAAACCATTCCCTTATATCCATATGTGTGCCTATGAATTTGTTCCTTTAGTTTACCCGGACTAACACAGGGTCAAATGGGCAGGATCACCCAATTCATAACGGTAGCAAAATTATAGTTATGAAGTAGAAACAAAAACAAGTTTATGGTTGGGAGTCACCACAACATGAGGAACTGTAAGAAAGGATCGTGGCAATAGGAAGGTTGAGAACCACTGGTCTAGGCTCTTAAAAGTCTTGTCTGAAAACAAGCATCAACCAAGTTTGCATAGGAGAAGCACGTCAGCCTATGTGATCCAAGAATTACTATTAATAATAATTCATATCATATTGCATGAGAGTTTCAATTATAAGCACCCTGGTTTGGAAAAGGCTGTGGATGGCAGTGGATGGCAGTGACAGCCCCAAAGTCGTTTGCAGGGTCCCCAAAGAGATGAAGCGTCCCTCGAGTCCTTTCTGATCCTTCTCCAAGGGTGGGGCCAGTCTTTTCCTCAGGCAGACCCCTGGGAAAGTAGATTGCCTCCACCCTCTCCAGCCAGCCCGGAGAGGAGCAGTCTCTCTCTGAGGGACTTGCCTGAGTGTGTCCTTGGTTAAGGTCACTGTACTAGGGACAGTACAAGAGGTGACATAGTCTTGTCAGGAGTCATGCCTATCAGTCTCACCCAGACAGACTGGGCCCTTAGTTAGAGGGCCCTAGACAAATCTTGTAAGCCCATGTCCCAATCATGATCCTCCATCCTGTAACTGTGATGTATTGATCTGACACCAATCATGCCTTTGTGAGCTGTCTTTGTTCGTGCTTTATTTAACTAGTTCCCTGCCTGGAATCCTCCCACGCCCATTCTGATCTCCCAACCACAGCCTCCAATGGGCCTTTGTGTTGTGCTTGTCTCTTGTAAGACTTCATAAATGTTATCCTCAAATGGTATTTGAGATGAATGTCTTTTGTGCCCTAAAACACTGCTCCGGAAAGAAGCAAGAGGCTCAGGAACTCAGAAAGGGCAGTTTGCCCCTGTCCAAGCCGACTCCATGGCAGTGAGTGTGAACGTAAGGTTGCTCTCATTTCCTTTGCCTTGGGTCAAAGTCTCTCGATTCCTTTTGTTCAAGGCTCCAATTCTCCCCAAAATATTCTATTCCAAGAAATGCTGAGGCCCTGTGGCGCAGTGGTTGTGTGCCGGACTGCGGCCTACAGGGTTGACGGTTCAAATCCAGCAGCAGTTCTCCGGGAGCAAGGCTGGGCTTCCTACTCCCACCAGGACAGTGATGTGAGAAGGAAAAAAAAGAAGTGCCTGGTGGCAACCACAAGATCCAAAGTGAGCCCATCCTCAGAGTGAAGTGCTTTTAAACAGGGAGCCAACTGAAGTCTTCCTTGTGGTCTGGAGCAAAGGCCAGGCCCTTTGAGGCGTGTCGAAGAGGTGGCTCCGAGCCGAAGGTCAGGCAGGCTTTAAGCTCACCAACCAGTCTGCAGAAGAGAGTGGCAGCCCACTCCCGCCAAGAGTGAAGCCTGGCAAACCCGTGGGGCCGTTCTACAAGTCCCACTCTTAGAGGGCTGAGTGCCGAGTCCAAATCCACTAGGGGCCGAATCCCTGCAGCTGTCATACATGGGTTGTGTGTACTTTCGAAATCCAGCAGAAGGCTGGGCCGCTGAGGGCAGCCGAGAAGCAAGATTAGAAATATGTTGTGGCCAAGCAAATACTTTTGCCAAGCATAAACTCCAAAGAAATAAAAGAACTTGATCAGACACATGCTCTCCCACGCCTGTGCTAAGGTCACCCCAACTCCACAGACACTCCTAGCAGAGTGACAAACAAAGCTTACTAGAAATTCAAGTCAAGATGGGTCAGGGAACAAAGTATGTCTTGGAGAAGGCAGTTACATTTACTGGTGAATAAACAGGGAGCAGCAACCTCCCAAGAGAGGTGAAATGCTTAGCAATACTCACATAGACCCCAAGGGGAAAATATTCCTAGTGCTAGGTTCCTTGGGACCTAGTTTCTATGCAGCTCTTGGTGACCCAGGCAGTGTGCTGTAGACTGCAGGGACTTCAGACTGCTCTTCTGAGGCACACAACACCCTTCCTCGTCATGCCAGAAGAATTCAGTGTGGAAACACCCCTAAGTCAACTTGGCTTTACCTTAAGCTCACCGGTAACCCTTGGACTTAAGGCTGAAACTCCAACATGGAAGAAGCAGATGGCTATCGTCCCAGGAGTGTAGAACTGGTGGCCACTGGACTTTGGTTCACATCTCTTGTCTTTAGGGTGCCCAGTGAATAGTGGCTCGGGACTACCAGACATTTACTATTTTAATATCCTCTTTGCTTTATTGTGCCACATGTTAACCTGCCTTTGGTGTGAATGAATGCTATGGAAAGTTTTGACCTATCGCCAACCCCCACTGTTGGTGTAAATAGTGTCCAGGCACTTAGGAGTTCAATGTGTACACCTCAACCTGTTCATGTTCACAGCTGGTCTATACTTGTGCACGTTTCCTTTTCCAGACCGTATTTTAAATCCTACACCAGTGACGAAATTAATGGCGCTACCAATAGAATTACCTTCTTGCACAATCTTGGGACTCAATAAATATCACGAAATTGTCACATTTTTTTTTAAACGTTTACCCCTCCATTTTGACAGTCTGATACAAGAAAGGGCATTCGTGTAATAAACAACAAGAACCATTGTGCACTGGACTGTGGCCCACTGGGTTGGAGTTTCAATTCCAGCAGTGGAGCTGGGCCTCCTACTCCCACCACCAGAGAGCAGTGATGCCCCAAAAACAAAACAAAACAAAACAAAAGAACCAAATCCACAACCATCAAGCCCATTCTGGCAACCCCGCGGCACCACCTGGGACTGCCGAGAGGGCGGCAAGGCTGGAATCTTCCTAGAAGCGGACTCCTGGTGGGGAGCTGGGGGGTTTGAACAGCTGACCTTTCAGTCAGCCACTGCGGGCTTACCCAGCAGCAGCCAGGGCTCCGGGAGCGTTAGTAAAAACACAATGCATCAGATGTGCATTCTTTTGGTAATGCTAACACACCAAAGGGGAGAGTAATCCCATCCCCCTCTCTTC
>PVJH01027345.1:0-28801 GCA_004026705.1 Nesogale talazaci | reverse complement strand
ATGGATGGATTGTGATAAGCGCTTTATGAGACCCCAATAGAGTGATTTTATAAAAAGAAGAAGGCCTCTGACTCTTGGCAGCCCTTACTTAGCACATGGTAGAAGTGCCCTCACTGCTCCCTGGAAGGAGGCCTTTCCCACAGGCTTAACCACGGAGCCACCAGGACACCTCTTCAGCAAGAACTCAGGGTGATGGTTTGGCCCGCAAATCACAGGGGAATATCTGCACTATTATTTCATTTTATAAACTCCCAAACCAAGCAAAATTCAGCGATACAGAACACAAGCCATTTGGTTCAAGAATTAAAACATAAAACCAGTAGGGTTTCTGAGTCTGGGCACAGAGAGACCTTCGATGGGAACGTGGTACCTGGCAGACCACTGGCCCGTTTCTCTGTACACTTGCACGTGGTTTGCCTCCCTTATTTCACAACCCCTCAGCAGTTACTACAGTCTTACAATAGAAAACAACACACACCTTAGCAACAAGAAGGACACCCAACTCAATCAAAAGTTGGGCATTGGGCCGGAACAGACCTGTCACCAAAGAGAACATTCCAATGGCCAGCGAGCACATGAAAAGCTTTCAAAACCAAGAGCTAGGACCTCACTCCCAGGCAAAGAGCAAGGTTCAATGGAAGTCCCTGTGAAGAAACGGTATCCCGCCTCCATGGTAGGTGGGCACGTGAAATGGTACAGCCCCTGTGGAAGGTGGTTTGGTGGCTCTTGGAAAGCTGAGCACAGAACTATCATCTGACCCAGCAAGCCCAAAAGACGCGCAGGCAGGACTCTGCACACCAGCGCTCACTGCTGCCTTTTCACCATGGCCGAAGATGGACATTCCCTCCCCAAAAGGCCATCAAGGTTCCGCCGTGCAGTGGACTAACAGCAGTAAAGAGAAACTGAACTCGGCTGCATGCCATCACCTGGGCAGACCTAGATACCATCGTGCTCTGAGACAGTCAGTCAGTCTCAAAGGGACAAACACTGGGATCTCACTTACCCGAAATAGGCAAATACAAGGTCCTTCAAAAGGCTTGTAGAAAAATGGAGTCAAAAGACAAAGGCTAAAACTAATGACGGCAATGATTACACAACTTTAAAAAATATAGTTAAACCAAAGAATTACATGGTGGGTGAATGATACATCAATAAAACTGTTCAACGGTTAAAAATCGGCTGAAATTGTCCACAAACTTTTAGAAGGCCCCTCACTTGTCAAAATCAACATGGCAAGCAGAGCTGGGGGGTGGGGGGAGGTAGCTGCTGTGAGGGGTGTGGAAACATCTGGAAAGGGACAAAGTTCACACAGCATAAAGAATGGGGCCAATGTCATTGGGCTGTGCATGGAAGACCGGCTGAATTGGTGAAGCGCTTTCTGGGCATATATTTATCATACTCACACAAAAAACTCAACACTCCATTCAAACAAATAGTGTTAAGTTCAAATACGTATGGTGGGTAGGGAGGGAAGGGACAATTTTACGTAAAAAGTGTCAAGAGCCAACAGGACACTCACCCACCCAAGGAAAGAGGGACCAGACTGCAAGTGGCGCTCAAAGCCGTGAATGCAACACACCAGCATGAAACAGGAAACCAATAGAGAGGCCTGAGGGGCTGGCCCCATTACCAACTGCATGGATAGCCCCCGCCCCCGAAGAATTCACTTCAGAAGACAGCGCTGTAGCTGCAGCTCAGGGAGAGGGACATGTCGGATGAGAACATGCAGGAGCAAATGAGAGGGGATTGGAAAAAAGAGTGAAGCACATCCGGGCCCACCAAGCCCTGAGGACAATATTTCTGCTCAGAGCAGGCAATGCACAAACAGGACCAAAAGACTGGCCCCACCATCAGACACAACACTCCTCACTGACCCAGAGCACCATCGGGGACAGCACTGGAGACACGGCGAGAATCGTGCCCGCCCTGAACCCACCATGCCGAAGCAAGACACTGAGCGTCGCAGCAGAGCAGCGAGGGGAGCAGAGCGATGACGTCCTCAGGAAACACCAAAATAGACTGTGGGGCCAGGGCATGGTGCCCCATCAGACTCGACTGGAAAGCACTCATAACGGACAACAAATAAACCTTGAACTATTTATAGGCTTTATGTTTTGTGGCATTGCCTTGTTGTTGTTGTAGCTACTGTTTCATTTTCTATTGTTGCCTTGTTGTGCTCGGTCTTGTGTCTGTGCATATTGTTGTTGCTGCATGTCTATCTGAATGGAATCAGTGGAATAAACAAGCCGGGAGAACAACAGGAGGACAGTTCCGGAGGGACACGAGAGAGGGGGGGAGGTGGAGGGAAGGAAATAGGTGTTAATAACCCAGGAACAAGACAACAAGTGACCGAAAATCAATGGTGAAGAGGGTGTAGAATGCCTGGTAGGGCTCGATCAAGGGCAACGTAATCAAGAGGAATTGCCGAAACCCAAATGAAGGCTGAGCATGATAGTGGGACAAGAGGAAAGTAAAAAGAAATAGAGGAAAAGACTGGGGGGCAGAGGGCATTTATAGACATCTAAATACAGGCATGTACATGTTTAAATATACTTCTACATGAGAAGGCGGAAACAGGTCTATGTACATATATTTAAAGGTTTAGTATTAAGGAAGCAGATGGACATTGGGTCTCTAGTCAAGTACTCCCTCAACACAAGAACACTCTGTTCTAAAAACCCAGCACTCTGAGATGCTCACTATCCTGACACAATTGCTGAAGACAAAGCGGGGGCCTTAGCAAATATGGTGAAGAAAGTTGACGGTGGCTGGCTATTAAGATAGAGAGCCTGGGGTTTAAAGGCTTGAGGATAAACAGGCGACCATCTAGCTGAGAAACAACTAAACCCACATGGAAGAAGCACACTACCCTGTGTGATCATGAGGTATTGGTAGAATCAGGTATCAGGCATCAAAAGACCCACAGCAAAAAATCGTAATGTGAATGAGAGGGGGCAGTGCAGAGTAGAGGCCCAAAGCCAATCTGTAAACAACTGGACATCACTGGACATCCCCTTACAGAGGGCTGTGGGGAGAAGACAGACCAGTCAGGGTGCAGAATAGCACCAATGAAACATACAGCTTTTCTCTGGTTCTTTAATGCTTCCTCCCCCACCCCATCATGACCCTAATTCTACCTTAGAAATCTGGCTAGAGCATAGCATGTACATGGTACAGATAAGAGGCGGAAACACAGGGAATATAGGACACATAAACTCTTCGAGACAAATACTGAGATCAGCCATACCAGGAGGGGAAGGAGAAGGTGGGGATGGTGGTGGAGAAAGAGGGGCCTGATCACAATTACCTACCTATAACCCCTCACAGGGGGATGGGCAACAGACAAGGGGGTAAAGGGAGACATCAAATAGTGCAAGACATGAAATAATAGTGATAATTGGTCAATTATCAAGGGTTCGTAAGGAGGGACGGGGGGGAGTTGATATCAAGGGCTCAAGTAGAATGAAAATGCTTTGAAAACGATGATGGCAACATATGTACAAATGTGCTTGAGACAATGGATATAGGTATAGATTGTGATAAGAATTGTATGGGGCTGAGTCCCGGTGGCATAATGGTTGTGCACGGGACTGCGGCCCAATGGGATGGAGGTTCAATTCCAGCTCCACAGGAGCAAAGGCTGGACCTCCTATTCCCACCACCAGAGGGCAGTGATGCCTAAAAAACTAAAAAAAAAAAAAAAAAAGAATTGTAGGAGCCCCCCAAAAAATGATTTTTTAAAAAAAGGGGGGGGGGGGTCAAGATCTTTAGTCATTTGAGTCTACTCAGTCTTTGCCACTGGGAGGCTCTGCCTAGTTCTATGGTGTTCTTCTAAGTGCTCAACTGTTAGGAGTTAGCAACATCCTTGGTTTTCATCATTTCTTCTTGAAGTTGCATTAACAAGGGGACAGGTGGGGTGAGGTGGGGAGGGCGTAGAGCAAAGGGCCAGACGCCCTGGGCAAAGAACCAATTTCAACCATGGCAGGAGACTCTGGCAAAGATGTCAGTGACCGGACCTCATTGTGTAGAGGATTTGCACAAGACCAATAAAAGCAGTGCTGAAAGAAGGCTGAGAATTAAATAGGGAGAAGGACTTCAACTTTCAGTTCCTCTGAGATATGAGACTGGAGCTCCACTTAACATGTGCAGTGTCAGACCCAACTTGGCATGCGGTGGGCCGCTGTGTCAATTCCAGGGCAGAGCCTATGACTCCACAGTGACCCTGGATGCCTGAGGAAGTGGGATATTCTGGGTATGGCGAGCCAACTGCTGAGACAATCCATAAATGAATTAGCATGAAGTATGATGACTTCTCAGAAAGGAATTTTATGAACAAGACGTCTTACACAATAGACAATCCAAGCACAAATACTAATAAATTAGAACTGAGGGAGACCCAGCATGAAATATGCTATCAATCAATCAGTAAGACACAGTACTAAGTAGGACTCTAAACCTTTATGGGAGTCTCACCTTTGTCTCACAGAGCAGCGGGTGGATTTGAACCTCCAAATGGGTAGTAGGCCAGTACCTAGCTGACAACACTACAGAGATCTGGAAACTGGTGTTTATGCCCCAGAGGTGCCTGTGATCTAACTAAACCCAAAATGAAACCACAATTTGTAAACCAACTGAGAGAGAAAGCACCTGCCCAAAGGGTCCAAGACTCTCATCCCCACTCTGCCCCAAGGCTCTCACTCCAAGTCTGTCCTCCGGTGAATCATGGAAGTTTTCAGGACTCCGTTTTCTTGTGTGAAAGAACAGCGGGCTAAACAGGGTGATTTCTAAGGTCACTTCCACTCGGGATCTTGAAGAATTCGAAAACGAGGGGTGAAGACAAGAAAGGGGAGCATTTCCAGGATGAGTAAGAGAGGGTAAGAGCTCACAAGGAGGGAGGGTGCAGGTAGTACATCTGGTTATTAGGACCAAGAAGCTTCCTTGACCACAACAGAGCAGAAAGTAGATGTCAAAATGAAGGGCGGGTGCTCGCTTCGGCAGCACATATAATAGTAAAATGAAGGGTGGGAGTTAGGTCACTGGCCTGGGATTCTCAGTGGTTTGGCAATGGAAGCTGAGCGATCCCCCAGAGCTACTTGTCCAACAGACTGGAAGAGATCCAAACAAAGGTGACCCAAAAGAGTGTGCAAATTATAGAACAACATCACTCCTAGCATACGCAAAAAAGGGGTTTGCTGAAGATCATCCAATCATTGCAGCAGTACCTCGACTGGGAGCTGCGAGAGGTTCAGGCCGGACTCAGAAGCGGAGGTGAAACAAGGACCAGAAAGATGTTTACTCAGGTCTTCCTGACCGTGCTAAGGCATTCAGCTGTGTGGATCATAACAAACTACGGGATGCCTGGAGAAGAATGGGAACTCCAAAAGCCGTAATTGTGCTCATGGTAAGCCTGCACACAGAGGTATTTTGTGTGAACAAGGGAAAACACCGTGGCTTAAAATCGGGGAAAGTGTTTGTTAGGACTGCGGCCTCTCCCCATTCTTACTCAATGTGTACGCTGGGCATATAACCAAAGAAGCTGGATTATATGAAAAAAAATGCAGCCTTGGGATTGGGGAGGAAGATGTAGTCTGACAACCTGCGGTCTGCGGCTGACAGCCCCTTGCCTGCTGACAGCGAGGAGACCTTGAAGCACTTGATGCAGACCAAGGATCGCAGCCTTCGGTACCGGTTACGACGCAACACGCAGAAGACCAAAGTCCTCCCAAGTGTACCAACAGGTGACATCATGATAAGGGAAGGAAAATTAACGTGGGCAGGGATTTTCTTTTGCTTGGATCAACAATCATGAAAGGGAATCAAGAGAGCAAACGATGCATTACACTGGGAAACTGCTGCACAGAACCTCTTCCAAGGGTTGAAATGCAAGGATGTTACTTTGAGGACTAAGGTGTGCCTGACCCAAGCCATGGTGCTTTTACTCGCCTCATATGAATGCTGAATATTGAATAAGGAAGACTGATATGGATGCATTTGAACCAAATATTAGCCAAGACGGCTAAAAGGACAAACCAAGCTATCTTGAAAGAAGTACACGCAGAATGGTCTTTAGAGGCCAGAATGGTCCTTAGAGGCAAGGATGGCGAGATTTCAACTTACATACTTTGTAGGTAATCAGGACAGACTTCATCTCACATACGTTATCAGCAGAGTCCAGTCCTTGGAGAATGACATCACGTTTGGCAAAGTGGAGGGGCAGCAGCAAAGAGGCAAGTCCTCTATGAGATGGACTGGCTGCAACAACGGGCCGACAGCTGAGAGCAATGGTGAGGACGGCCCAGGACGACGCAGTTGCTTCCTTTTGTGCTACACAGAGCCGCTAGGCGAAGGACTGTCTAACAAGAACGACCTCCCATGATGGGACTAACGTAATGTACCCGACTCGACCATGGACTGCCTGGGAGCAGCCAAGCGGCTGTGGGAGGCCTAGGATGCACTGCGACCCTTACCAGTGTCACACCCTGATGCGATGAAAAGGATATTTCCATGGGGGGGAAGGGGGTGGCCTAGTTTCAATAGCGCTAGGTCTGAATCCTGCATCTGGCTCAGCAACCTTCAGTGCTTCGCACTCAGGCCAGTCGCCTGCCCTATTACATACATGACTACCTGGGGAGCTTTCAAGTGGCCTGCCATCGGACCTGCTGACTTTGCAGTATGCCTCTGCAGCCTATGATGCTCCTGTCGTTTCTGAGTTTTTCAGTCCTGAAGTCACACAAGTCAGGAAAAGTTGTCAACTCAACCTCTGACCCACATACTTAGGACAGGGCTGGACTTCGAGACTTCTGTAACGAGGTGAGCCAGGTTCTTAATATAAATGTATGTATCACTGGTTTTGCTTCTCTAGATGACCCTGCCTAACACAAAGACTAAACTGATACAAGCAAAGGGAGGAATATGTAGCAGGCTATTCAGACACAGTCTAAAGATGTCATCTCTACCCACAGTCTAGGTCCCTAAGTAAAATCCTATACCATAAACTCTTTACTCTCAGGATGAAAAAAAAACAAAAAACTTCTAAACCTGGCTACAAGGCCCAACACTATCTGGCCCTTACCCATGATTCAAACTCCTCTACCACAAGATTCTTCCTCTACCATCATTCTTGGAGCATGATGGTGGGACAAGATGAAAGAAAAAAGGAAGTAGAGGAAAGAACTGGGAGGCAAAGGACACTTATAGAGGTCTAAATACAGGCATGTATATATATTTATATATGATGGTGGGGAAATAGATCTATGTGCATGTACTTATAGGATTAGTATTAAGGCAATAGTTGGACATTGGATATCCATTCAAGTATTTCCTCAATGAAACAACACTTTGTTCTATTAAATTGGCAACCCATGATGCTCACCTTCCCGACACAATCACTGAACACAAATGCATGCATAAGCAAAAGTGGTGAAGAAAGTTGATGGCGCCCGGCTATCAAAAGATTAGCATCTGGGTCTTAAAGGCTTGAAAGTAAACAGCAGCCATCTAGCTCAGAAGCAACAAAGCCCATAGGGAAAAAGCACACCAGCCTGTGTGACTACAAGGTATCAAAGGTCAAAGGGATGTTATCAGGCATCAAAGAACTAAATAAAAATCATATCATTCCATGCCCACCTTTCTGATATGATCACTGAAGGCAAATGTGTGCATAAGCAAATGTGGTGAAGAAAGCTGATGGTGCCCAGCTATCAAAAGATTAGCATCTGGGCTCTTAAAGGCTTGAAGATAAACAAGCAGCCATCCAGCTCAGAAGCAACAAAGCCCACATGGAAAAAGCACACCAGCCTGTGTGACTGCTAAGTGTCAAAGGGATCAGTTATCAGGCATCAAAGAACTAAAAATTATATCATTGTGTGTGTGTGTGGGGGGGGGGGGTACCTATGAAAGGCCAAAAGCCCATCTGTAGATGAATTGACATCCTCTTACAAAAGGGCGTGGAAAGATGAGCCAGTCAGGGTACAGTGTAGCAACAATGAAATTTGCAACCTTCCTCTAGTTTTTAAATGCTTCCTCCCCACCACTATCTGAATTTTATCTTACAAATCCAGCTAGACCAGAAGATTTACACTGGTACAGATAGGAAATGGAAACATGGGGACTCCAGGACAGATGGCCCTTTCAGGACCAGTGGTGAGAGTGGTGATACCGGGAGGGTGGAGGGAAGGTGGAATAGAAAGGGGGAACCGATTACAAGGATCTACAAACAACCTCCTCCCTTAGGTATGGACAACAGGGAAGTGGGTGAAGGAAGACATTGGACAGTATGTCCAATATGACAAAATAATAACAATTTATAAATTGTTTAAGGGTTCATGAGGGAGAGGGAAGCAGGGAGGGAGGGAAATATGAGGAGCTAATACCAAGGGCTTAAGTAGAAAGAAAATGTTTTGAGAATGCTGATGGCAACAAATGTACAAATGTGCTTTGCATACAATGGATGGATGGATGGAGATAAGAGTTGTATGAATCCCCAATAAAATGATTAAAAAAAAAAAGATTCTTCCAGCCTCTTCTGCTCCGTACAGCAGCACTGTGGGTTCTCAGCCCTCCCCTGGAGTCACAGCATCTCTGCTCTGACGGTTCCGGATGGGAACTCTCTTTCTCTCCTTAGGTATCTTTCAGATCTCCAGTCCGTGTCCCTTCTGTGATGTCCCTAACTGAAACTCTCCAGAAGGTGCAGTTCTGCCCTCGGGGGAAGAGAAGTAAGAGTAAGTAAGCTGAGGGCAGGGAGCTCATTTCCAACACCAAGCAAAGTGCCTCGTGCTAAGTAAACATGCAGTAAACATTGCAAATACCTGTTGAACAAGTGAATAAAAAGACATCACACTTGAAGAGCAGAGGGTCATGAAAAAGAGAAGGGACTGGCCCACAGACTGTAACAATGGGCTCAAGCATAGCTATCACTGAGATGGCACAGGATGGGGCAGGGTTGTCACTGTGGTCATAGGGGTCTGCACTGGACCGCCTCAATGACTCGAGCTAACATAACAAATGCCCGAGGGCTGGGCAGTGCTTCACTGTTTGTTATGCACAAAGTCACCGTGAATAAAAACCAACCCCAAGCATCTACCCACAACATACTAGATGCAACAAAGCAGCCTAACTGGTCTCCTTAAGAGTTTGTTCATCTTCACACATTTGCTGTTGGAGAATGCATTCAAGACTGTGGTGATTGTGTACTTTGGTGTCAGTTTCATGATTGGGAGTGTAGGGGTGGAGTCTAGCCTCCCAATCTGGAGATAGCTGATGAGGTCTCTGTGTGGGCGTGGTTTTCTCCTAAGAATTCTGGAAAGTCTCACAGTATTTCCCCGTTGGAGGTGAGAGACCATCGATTCAGTCCCTTGAGACGCTCTACTGACAAGACAAGATGGCAGTATAGACCCTGAGTCCTAGGAACTGGAGGAGCTGGTGGAGAAGTCCCACAGGCTTACCCTGATGGAACCAGACATCTGAAGCGGGAAAAGCCAGAGAGAGACCCCTGCCAGCGCTGAGATGCCGGGATGCTTCTTCTGCTGCTGGATACACAAGACTCTGCACCCACTGGCCTGTGATGGTCCTGGTGTCAGTGCACGTGCTTCGTGAGTCGGAAGGAGATTTATAGAGTGGTATCGTACATATGGACTAATATCGGACTTATGACCTTGGACTGAACTGGGTTGGGATGCTTTCTCAATGTCCCATTCCTCTTGTATATAAACGTTTCCCTTATATCCACATGTGTGTTTATGATTTTGCTTCTCTAGTCTACCCAGACTCACACAAAGGCCAAACAAAAAAAAATTGGGATCAGTTAGGCCATGTAGTAAATTTTCCTGGCCCTTCTTTCTCTCTAAATCAATGGAGATCTCAAAGGCTGACAAACTCACCAGAAAGACAGAGAGAGACACACACACACGCCTGCCACAGGTAGAGCAGCAGTACTGGGTGTTCTGTAAGTGGCTGACATTCCCTGACACCATGCCTGCTATGTGAGAAATCTCTGCCAAGCTGTTGCGCTTCACAAGGTTTAAGTATAGGGCGGGTCTGTAACTCTGCTTGAGCTCTGGTGCCTGGCGCTCATAAAACCAACTGCAGCAGCCAAAGACTCCGGCAAGCAAAGACTGGCAGCTCCCGGCGGCTCTAGAGCGGGGCAGAGTAGAACGGACCGGGGGGCTTCTGAGACAGCCCCGTCTTTTCCCTGCGAGACAGCCGGCGGGCTTGATCCACCCACCTTGCGATTAGCGGTCTGCCACTTTGATCCCTGCACTCCCAGAGCTGCCCCCGGCGGCAAAGTCCCTCACTGGGAGCCATGTTACTTTAGATCTCAAAGAGGAAAAAAGCCAGAGAAATGTGTGCTGCTACCATTTCAACGACATATTGATTCCATGATCCATTGAACTTCCCATGGTTGGGCGCTGTCAGGAGAGTCCAACTTACAGAGTCTCATTAGGACACAGTAGGACTGCCCCTTAGAGTTTTCTAGGGCACAATCCTTAAAACAGGTTCTCTAGCTCCGAGCAGCTGGGGAGGTACAAACTGTCTGCCTTTGGCTTAGTAGCCCCGCACTTTATCATTGAAGTGGGAGTCCTTCAAGAGAGCTTTGAAAGCTGTAAAGTGTTTGGGCGGGGGTTGGACCAGGCAGCCCCCCAGACCAGGCAGCCCTTTGCAACCCTTTGCACCAGCTTCACAAGGAGATGAATACCCTGCGGAACTGTGACTTCTGCTTCTGGCATCTCACAGAGTCCATCTTCCCAACCAGGGAATAGCGCTCCCCAACTCGCATTCCAGGAAGCCAGTTTGAAAAAAGAGATGATTTGCTAACAGACCCTCTCCAAACCTGAAATCTGCCACCGCAGCACAAGAAATTCCCCTTCCCTTTACCAGCCTGCATGCCTTCAACTCATATCCTATATACATGCCATCACCCCGATACCAGGCGCAGCTTCTCTAGCTTAACTTATTAGGTTACCGATCCCGTCTGGGAGTTATTTTCCCTAAGAAAGTCTTTCTGTACGTTTCGTTTCTGACGGAGCCTTGTCTCCATACTGCGCCTACATGGCCACCTCTCATAAACGAGGGCTTCAAAATGTCAGGCAGGACCATTTCCCAACCCCTAAGGATCTATACGCAATGGGCTGCTCCCTCCACGGTCAAAGAATGAGACCCACCAGTCACTCTGTGGGAGAAAGCAGGGGCTGTTATGGCCCTGTAAAGATTTCACCCTCTGAAACCCTAACGAGTGGTTCTACTCTGCCCTGTAGGGCCGCTAGGCGTTAGAAATGAGCTGATGCCTGTGGGCTTGGTTTGCTTTGGGTGTTTTCTCCAATCACTACAAGGCAGACTGAAAAGGAACCGGAGCATCTGAATTGTGGTGTTGAAGAAGAATATTGAAAAAAGGGGGAGTGCCAGAAGTGCCAGGATGCTCCATAGAAACCAGGGTGGCAGGACTCCGCTTAACATACTTAGGACACGTTATCCCATGAGAAGACAGTCCCTGGAGACGAATACCGTGTGTGGGGAAGCAGAGTCGGGGGAAAAGAAGAAGAGGATGGGTACAGAGGCTGCAACAATGGGCTCAGACATTAACGTCTGTGGAGCAGGACCGGGCAGTAGTTTGTCCCCTGTGGGTTGGAACTAAAGTCAAAGGCACCCCACAACAACCCAACACAAAGACATTCCGTGTCTAAAACTTTGACGGCAAATCAAGCTCAACAGAATCCATAAACATCCCCCTGGAAAACCCCCGTCGACCGTCTTCCTCATGATGCCACGTGAGCCATCTTCTCTTTCTTCCACACCCTTGCAGGCCAATCAGGCACCCCGGGGTGCTTCCTAAATGCCCGGTGGGCAGAAATGCAACGAGAGGGGTTTCCGTGAGGCACTCTGGGGCCTCAAACCCTGCACCTGATTCTGAAAGATGACCCGGGTCCCCTGTTTGTCTCATCATCCGTGGGCGGCTTAAGTCTAAAATGGCTAGCCAGCCAGATTCAAATGGGGCTTAACAGTTGACCCCGGTCCCTCCTTTTCACCCACACCCCGTTGAGGACGGTTTGAAGTCTTGTCAAATGTCAATCAGAACCAAGCCGCCTCCGGCCCTCTGGTCCTCAAGTGTCTTTCAAGGGGAGCTTTCTTCCGGCTGGACACGGGAAGGCACGACGTCCCAGCTCCGGGACACCCAGCGCGCGTCCCTGGCGGCCGTGGCGCCAGCTCCCCGGGGTCGGGCCGCGCCCGAGGGCCGACGCCACGGCTCTGCGGGGCCGGCCGGGCAGAGGGGCCCGTGGCTGCGGCAGGCGCGGAGCGGCGCGCGCCTGTCAGGCACTGTCACCGAGCGGCGGCCGCTCGGGGCTCTCCAGGGGCCCGTCCCCGCGCACGGGGCGCAGAGCACCCGAGGCCTGGGCCCGCGTCCAGTCCCCGGCGCCGGCTCGCTGGCCCGCGGACCTCGCTCTGCGCGTCCCTCCGGGGCCGCGTCCCAGGGCCGGCCGGGGCCGGGGAGAGTCCCCGGGGAGGGAGGGGGGGGCGCGGACGGGCACGACCCCAGGGCCGGGGCGCGACGCCGCGGCCCGAGGGCGCCTCCCCGGGCCCGCCCCGCGGGGCCCCGCGCGACGCGGGGTGGTCCCGAGGCCGGGCTGCGGGGCGATCCGGGGAGGGGCCCGCTGGGACGTGCGGACGGGCGGGCGGGCGGGCGGGGGAGGGGAGGCTCACCGCGGCGCTCGGGAGGCAGGCTCCAGCGTGGTCCCGCGGTTGCTAAGGGAAAGCACTTCCGGGTCACGGGCGCGGCGCGGGGGCGGCAACGGTGGCCGGCGGCGGCCAAACGCGTCGCGCGAGCGCGGGCGGGCGGGCGGTCGTTTCGCCGCCGCGGCCCGCAAGGGAGGGCGGCGCCGGGACCGCGGGGTGCCCGCCGCCTCGCTCGGCCGAGCCGTCGACATCCCACCGGGGCTCCGGGCTGGGCGCCCTCGGGGACCCCCTCCTGCCGGGCTCCTCCGGGACCCCGCGGGTGGCCGGTCTCACGCCGCCTCCACCCCCCGCTGCCCGGGCCCCAGCAAAGGTCTGCGCCTCCTGCCCCCGCTGTGGCCTCGATTTCCCCGTTGTGGCCCCGCCCGGGTCTCCTGCACGGGGCACCTGCTCCGAAGGCACCGCCTGCAGGGCGAGCCAAGCCAGCGGTCATGACCCGCCCGGAGGCCGGAGGGAAAAGGCCAACCAAGAGGGTTTCCGGGAAAAGTGGGCTCCGCGAGACCCCCCATTCGCTGGACTGTCGGCCCGCTGCCGGAAGTGTGCAAATGAGCAGAGGTGGACCCGAGGGGACAAGGGAAAGGAGCCTTCCCTCGAAGCGCCTACAGGATCCGCCGCCGAGCAGGTGGTCGGCCCCAGTGGGTCCCCTGCTGGAGAGAAAGAGGGAGGAGTGATGGCCTTCCCAACCGCCAAATTCGGAAATAGCTGTGTCAAAGACCACCGTGGCTTGAGTCCTCAGTGCATGCGCCACCATAACTTGTTCCATATGTATTCGTTCCAAATAATACCAATACATCCTTCACTGAAATCATGTAAGGTGTTAACAAAACACTGTCATAGTATTTCTTATCTCCTACGACGGTAGGGACCCCTTTGTTGGAATCCACACAATGGCAGTAAGTTTTGTTTTGGTTTGTTGTTGTTGTTTTTTTTAATGTCTCCAGAAGCCTGGATTGTTCCGAGTGAGTTTTATAAAGGACAGGAGAAGTTTCCGGTGTTACCCAAGCACCCTCAGGACACTTCCCACCCACACGGGAAGGCCTAGGACCGAAGGAGAGCCCAAGCACCTTGAGGGAAAAAAGGACCCACAGCTCTCCATTCTGTCTCTTTCAGGCCCTCCACTGGGAGGCCCCAATGGCTGAATTAAGCTCACCTGGCCTGGATGGGGGCCAATTCAGGTGTACCACCCACGGGATGAACCACCCCTTCCTGTGACGGCCAACCCAAATCTCTGAGCAGACACCCTGTTCTAACGACCTAAAAGGCACCTCAGAGACTCAAGCAACTGTGAGGATGAGGAAGGCCTGGGCAGTGTCGTCCATAGGGGTGCTGTGAGCCAGAGCAGACTGAGTGACACCTAACAACAACATATGCCTGGGGAAGTGGGAAAACGCCGAAGGAAGACCTCTAAAGAATGCATTTGAATTCTGGTACGGGTGAAGGACAGTGAAAGTGCCACGGACTGCCAGAACCAACAAACCCGTCTTGGAAGCGTTACAGGCAGAATGCTCTAAAATGCAAGGCTTCTTTCTTACCTTCCCCAGTCCTTGGAGAAGGACATTATGCTTGGTAGGGTGAAGGTTAGTGAAAAAGAAGAAGACCCTTGTGGTAGCGCATAATCTGGTGTCAGGTGGGCGCTTGAGAGGATTAAGAGCGAAGGGGTGGAGTCTAGTCCATCAGTGAGCCATCGCCAATGTGGCCTCTATGTGGGCATGGCCTTCTGAGCATTCTGGGAAATCCTGTCTAACTTCTTGGAGGCAGACTCTCTCTCTCTCTGCTCACTCCTTTGGAGACGCTGTACCGGCAAGACACACAGCACACGCCTGCCGGTGCTGAGATGCTTTTACTGCCACTGGATTCACAAAACTGCCCCCACGGGCCTGGGATCGTCCTGCACTCAGCATCATCGCGTGTGTTCATAAGGCTGAAGAGAACTTTATAGACTGGTGTCAGACATGTGGGCTAATATCGCACTTTGGACTTGATCTGGGCTGGGATGTTTCCTCAATATTCAACTGCTGCTGTATACAAACTCTATAAGTTTGTTTCTCGAGTCAACCCTGATGACTAACACAATCCTCATAGAGATGGATTGACAGAAGGACTGCAATGATTAGCTCAAACCTACGTGATGTTAACAGAAATGACGCCGGACCAGGTGGTAAATCCATTCATTCTGAACTACGAAGTCTCACTGTCATTGCATTGATGTTGACCATGGAGACTCACCTGGAGGTTTCCGGGCTAGTGACTATTTATGGTAGTAGAAGGCCCAGTCTGGGCCTGAGCCCTGGTGGCGTAGTGGTTGTGCGCGGGACTGCAACCCACTGGGATGGAGGTTCATTTCCAGCAGCGGCTCCACAGAAGCAAAGGGTGGGCCTCCTACTCCCACCACCAGAGGGCAATGATGCCCCCCCCCAAAAAAAAGGAAAGCCCATTCTTTCACCCTCAGAGCTGCTGGTGCTTTCAAACTATTGACCTTGTGGGTCCCAGCCCAACTGGTCACCACCACACCACCAATGCTCTTGAGCTGTTCAGTAGCAACTAAAAACAACAGAACCAGGTAGAGCTTGTTTGTATTTAGACTTATGCCACCTGTGACTGGCTTTACCCAGGTATCTGTGTTTATTTAAAGAAAAGAATCCTTGGAGCCCTTGGTTTTTAATGTTTTCCTGGCCGCCCCACAACCCTGGGACCGCAAAAGTTGTCTCTTCAAATACAGAGGGCAAAGGAGTTCCAGAAGACAGAGTGCCAGCAGGGTCCCTAGTGACACGACGCTGTAAGAAGACGAGAACAAAGGATTGAAACAATACAACCTGGAATTTTGGAGTCAGCAAACAGGAAGGGATCCCACAGGGAGAAGCAGGAATCGGACAAGACTCACTGCCATCGAGACCATTCTGCCTCCTAGGGACCCGACCAGGCATGAAGACAAGCGTAGAAGGGGCAGAGAAGGAGCATACAGGTGATCTGTCCAAGGCAGATCTCCCTGACTGAGGACTGAGGGCGAAAAAAGAGCAAGTCATCCTGGATGTCTTCAAAAAGAAGAGTATTTTCCCGTCGGAATAGATACAGCCCAACAAGCACAGGTGGTTCCTCCTTGGGCAAGTGAAGACAGTAAAACACTGGGAAAGTGAGTCATTCAGAAAATGTCACATTTGCTCTCAATAAGTGAATGAAACATATACAATGTCCAAGAGAATTCCTATGTTAAAGAGAAAACAAAGATTGTATGAAGTGAGAAAAACAGGATAACAATGGTTGCTATTACAAGATTACATGTAAATGGGCAAAATTCACTTTTTCTTCTCATTTTTTTTTCTTAAGAAAAACTGGGTCAAAAGAAAAAGAAAAATTGGATCATAGGCTAGGTGAAAAGACAAAATCCAAACCTATGCATGGTATGAAAAGCAACAACACAAAGAAAAGCGTGATCAATTGAAAAGCCTGGTTCAAGTTACCCATGCCTGCACAGACACAGAGATAGCGGGTCTCTACTTGACTGGTTCAGCTGTGTTCATCCCAGGATTCCAGCAAATCTGGGCATGCCCAGAGCACCAGTGGGCGGACCCACTGGAGGCCTATTTACCTGGAAAGTCAGCCGCATCCAAAAGAAGCGCTTCTTCAGGAGAGGCAACAGAGAGGAGTCAAGGGAGCAGGTCAATGTGACACAGTGTGGCGCAGGGAGGCCCCAGGGAGACGGGGAGTCCCCCAAACAACCTGCCTTGCCCCCTAAGTCTTCCTGGGAAGGGTGCGCCAGCAGAGGAGGGGCCCTGTTACCACACATTGACCTGAACATTCCACAATAGTCCATTCATGGGCCCCAACCTCTGGCTCTGCCCCAGCGGGATCCAGCAAGTCTGTGCACCTCCATGGCCCCAATTTCTTCTACAGAAAGGAGAAATCGGAAGAACGGATCCAAACAGTAAAATTGGGAAATCGTTTTCTCAAGAGTACATTAAGCTTTCACAGAAGTTAATTGGCTTTTGAAGACAAAAGTATTCTGGGTAAAAAAAAAAAAAAAGATTGTGCACACATTTTCAGACTGCAATAGCAGAAAAAATAATAATTTAAAGAGCGAAAACCATACACCCAACCATACATGAACAGGTAAGAATGGTGATGGAACCACCAAATTGGAAGGGAGGTGCCCATCGTGGAGAGGGGTCATTTTAAAGACCAGAGAGATGCATGGTCAAGGCTGGATGAGAGGTGCTTCTGAATCGTTCCTACCTCAGCCACGGCGGAAGACAGAAAAATAATCAACGAAGTCTATAGCTGGCTTTTTAGGAAGAACCAAAATATTATAAAGGGAAAAGTAATGTTAATTCGAAAATAAGAAATAAACAAAACAGGGCTGAGCCCCGGTAGTGTACGTGGTTGAGTGCAGAACTGCAGCCCGCGGGCTTGGCGGTTCAAATCCAGCGGCGGCTCTCAGGAGCGGCACTGGGTAGCGCCCACGACCACCAGAGGCAGTGATGCCCACACACAAAAAAAAGAAACAAACAAAACATTAATATTTACAACCGCTGTTTAAAATCCATATTTACAGACCATGACTACAGTCAGCTCTGGAACCCTGGTGATGCTGGCAGAGGAGCCCTGGACCCCTAATCAGGCTCAGTCAGCAGTTCACCATCACCAGGGGCCCCATAGGGGAGGGATGAGGCTATCCGCTCCTAAAAAGATTTACTCAGGGGAGGGAGCACTAGAACCAACTGCGATTACACAACTCATTTAAAAAGCGCTTTAGCCTCGGCGAGGATGGATGTTCTAAAATTGATGGGGTCACGATTGTACAACCCTCCCTGAGATGACTGAACTATCGAATTGTGTGATAGGAACATTGTGTGCCCATAAAACCTTTTCTTTTAGAGATTTAGGCCTAGGGTCACAATCAGTTGGGATAAGCGCAATGGCAGTGAGTTAGGGGTTTGAGCTTGGTAGTGCAGCAATTAAGCACTGTGCTGTTTAGCCAAGAGGTTGGAAGGGTAGGCTCATCCAATGGCCCTGTGAGCAAAAGACGTGGTGGCAGCCTGCTCCTGCACTTCTACTGTGTTCTAAAGAGTCAGAGCCGACTGCATGGCCTGCAGCAGCAGCAGCAGCAGGACCTCCTAAGTACCTCAGAGAAAACCAGGGAAACCAAGCTCAACGCCATCCAGATGATGCCCGCTCCTACTGACCCTACAGGACGGGGAAGAGCTTCCCCTGGGTGGGAACAGAGAGCCCCATCTTCCACCAGCAGTGCGGCTGGGGGCGTCAAACCTCTGGCCTTTCCAAGACATCACCAGGACTACTCTAGACGACAAAATCAGAAAACTCCCCCCACCCCACCACCACCACCCATTGTTAAGTTCTATTCAGAGTTAAACCCTAATGAGTTGAGCAAATGGGAGAAAATGAACCATTTTGAATAAAACCCTCAAAAGAAAGATAGACCTCAGAACAAAGAGAACTGAAGAGAAAGTTTGAGGAGGTAAAACGCCACGGAGGCTTGTAGAATGCGTGAGTAAATTATCAGGGGGAAAATAGCCCTGAATTTGAAAATGTTGTCACCAATTCATTGAATAATAAAGCACATATTTATTCGTTGAATAAATAAACACATAATGTGAAGCCCAATTAATTTTTAAAGCAAAGATCATTTCCCACCTCCTTGTAAAGATTAATGACTATAATACCAAAAAAGTTTATAAGAAAAATTTAATTCGTGCTTAATCTTACCACTTTGCATAATTATTTCAGTAGATTCTATTTTCTCAATACTAATACCAAACATTTCTCTTGCAAAGTTGTAGGATGTATAACTATTTTAATCTGGGCTTTTTTTATAAATTATATCTTAATCATGTTCTATGTGTAGCGTTTTCTCTCACCTTTTCATCCTTATGCCCATTGAAACGTTTCATTGGAAGTAATAGTGCAGTCGATCAGGAAGAAGTAATGAGATGTTATCTGTCATTCTACCATCCAGTGGTGGGCAGACAGAAAGACTGATAGGTGAGTAGGCAGGTAGATAAATGAAAACATTAGGATTGAAATTGTTTGGCAACTTTTGAACAGATAAAATTCATGTAAGCTAAAATTGACCATTTTCAAGTGTACAATTCAGCGTTTTCTGTCATATTCACAATGTTGTACAATCATCAAAATCAAACCAAACTCACAGCCATCCCATTGGTCCCTATAGGTCAGGGTAGAACTGCCTCTCCGGGCGGGTTTCTGAGGCTGTGACTCTCTACAGGACTGGAAACCCCTTCTTTCTCCCAGGTTCAGTTGATGGTTTCAAACCTTGTTGGCAGCAGACCAACTTGCAATCACTACTCCTCCCAGGGTCTTACTGCCCATCATTCACCCACCAACCAACTCAACTGCCATCACGTTGATACCAACTTACAGCTGCCCTGCAGGACCGGGAAGGAAGAACAGCCCCTGGGGGTTGGTTTCTGAGCCTCTCCTTCTAAATGGGAGTAGAAAGGACTGTCTTTCTCCCGCTGCATTCATCAGCACCCTCGAAGTCCAAAACATTTCCAGCCCCTCTTCCTCGCATTTTGGCGATCACTAGACTGTTTTCTCTATCCGTTGGATTATTCTGGATATTGCAAATAAATGGAATCAGACACTGTGGACATATACTTACCCATCCAGTCAACAGACATTTTTTTCTTGGGACCTGCTCTGTGTGAAAGCAGTGTAGTGCTTCGCAAACAAACAAACAACCCAACTCACTGCCATCAAGTTGATGCTGACTTTTAGTGATCCAGTAAGGCAGGGTAGAACTCCCTCTGTGGATTCTGGAGACTGTAATTTGTGTGTGTGTGTGTTTGATATTTTTATTATTTTATTGAGGACTCATACAGCTCTTATCACAATACATACTTACATCCATTGTGTCAAGCACATTTACACATTTGTTGCCATCATTTTTGAAACATTTTTTTCTACTTAAGCCCTTGCTATCAGCTCACTTCCCCCTCCCTCTCCCACCATCCTGCCCTTATGAAATCTTAATAATTTATAAATGGGTTTTTTCTCATGTCTATCACTGACTGATGTCTCTCTTCACCCACTCTTGTTACCTGTCACCCAGGGAGGGGGTAATATGTAGATCATTGTGATTGACTGCCCCCACCACCACCTTCCCCTGCCCCTCCTGGTATCTCTACTCTCATTATTGGTCCTGAGGGGTTTTATCTGTTCTGGATTCCCTGTGTTTCCAATGTTTATCCGTACCAGTGAACATCCTCTGGTCTAGCCAGATGTGTAAAGCAGAATTGGAATCATGATAGATGATATTTGGGGGAGGGGGACAGGGAGGAAGCATTAAAGAACTAGAGGAAAGTTATATGCTTCATCGGTGCTATACTACACCCTGACTGGCTCCTCTCTTCCTTGTGACCCTTCTGTGAGGGGAGGTCCAATTGTCTACAGATGGGATTTGAGTCTCCACTCCACACTCCCCCTCATTAATATGATTTTTTTGTTCTGGGTCTTTGATGCCTGATACCTGATCCTATGGACACCTCCTGATCACCCAGGCTGGTGTGCTTCGTCCTTGAGAACTTTGTTGTGTCTCAGCTACAAAGCCACTTGTTTATCTTTAAGCCTTTAAGACCCCAGATGCTATATCTTTTGATAGCCAGGCACCATTAGCTTTCTTCACCACACTTGCTACATACCAACTGTGTCTTCAGTGATCGTGTCAAGAAGGTGAGCATCACGGAATGCCAGGTCATTAGGATAAAGTGTTCTTATGTTGAGGGAGTACTTGAGTAGAGGCCCAATGTCCATCAGCTACCTTGATACTTAACATATAAATATATGTACATAGATCTATTTCCCTATCATATATTGTGGCAGTCACCTAGTCTGGTGCCAATTTGAGGATGAAGAGTGTCGGGATAGAGTCTCACCTGTCAATCTGGAGATAGCCAAAGAGATCTCTGTGTGACCATGGCTTTCTCTTAAGAATTCTGGGAAATCTGGCTGTGTTTCCCCCTTGGAGGTAAGAGACTCACCACTCAGTCACTTGGAGATGCTCTACTGACAAGACACAAGGCTGACTCCCTGTGAGACATCCCTAAGGAGAAGACAAATGAAACCACCTTAGTACCAGAGTGGGACAAGCCACATGGATGCAACCAGGCCCTGAGCCTGGAAACTGAAGGAGCCACGGGGCCCCCCTGCCAGCACTGAGATGCTTCTACCGCCACTAGATACACAAGACTGCACCCACTGGCCTGTGATTTTCCTGATGTCATTTCATGTGCTTCGTGGGTCTGAAGATTTTATTGATTGGTATAAGATATATAGGCTAATATCGGACTTATGACTTTGGACTGAACTGGGCTGGAATGTTTTCTCAATGTTCAATTTCTCTTGTATATAAACCTCTTTCTTATACACATATGCATGCTTATGAATTTGTTTCTCTAGTCTACCTGGACTAACACATATATAAATATATTTACATATGAACCTGCCTGTATTTAGACCTCTATAAATGCCTTTTGCCTCCTAGTTCTGTTCTCAATTTTCTTCTGCTTTCCTCTTGTCCTACTATCATGTTCAGTCTTCATTTGGGTTTCGGTAATTCCTCTCAGTTACACTGCCCTTGATCAAGTCCTAACAGGCCTCCTACACCCTCCTCGCCCCTGATTTTAGATCACTGGTTGTTCCCTGGTCACTGGCTTTGTTAGCACTCACTTCCTTTTTCTCACCTGCCCCTCTCCCATGTCCCCCCCGGAAGTTTATCCCATTGTTTTCTCCTCTGGATTATCCCACCTATTTTATGTAGCTAGACCTGCCAACATAATAATATGCACACACACAAAGAAACAAGACAGAGCAAGACAAAGCAACACAAGAAAACAAAACCCAACAATAAAGAAAAGAAAAGCCTATGAATAGTTCAAGGATTGTTTGTTGACCTTTAGGAGTGCTTTCTGGTCCAGTCTGATGGGGTATCATGCTCTGGCCCCAAAGTCTATTTTTGGTATTTCACCGGGGACTTCAACGCCTTACGCCCCTTGCTGCTCTGTTACCGCCCTTAGCGTTTCATCCCCATGTGAAGGGGGTCAGATAGGGCACAGTTCCTGCACTGTGCCTCCTGGTGCGAGAGACTGCACTCTTTAAGGGAGTAGGAAACCTCTTTCTCCTCAGGAGTGGCTGGTGGCTCTGAACTGCGGACCTTGTACAAGCACTATGCCACCAGGACCTCCTCTGGAGTGCTAAATCCTCACCTCCTGCCCTTCTATTAGGTGAGCAAACCACTGGACCAAGCCTCAGTTACCTCATCTGTGAATGAGGATCATGAGACTAATAGTCACTTTGGGGGTGATTGGGGTGCACATAAGGTACTGGCAACAGGGGTGGGAGGATGGGGCCATGGTAGAATTTTCACCTTTCAGGTTCAGCTTCCCCACTTGCTTCCTCTCTCATTGACCCCTTTGGATGAGGCGCTCTCTCTTGCAGTGGACCTAGAACTTCCATGTCCTCTCTCGTTGCTGCAAGACCACAAGCTTCGAGGTCAGGTCCCGCAGGCAGCCCTGAGATGGAAGCCTGGGACTCTCTGCTGCCTCCCATTAGCCGTGAGAATTTATAACC
Source organism: Nesogale talazaci (assembly GCA_004026705.1). NCBI lineage: Eukaryota > Metazoa > Chordata > Mammalia > Afrosoricida > Tenrecidae > Nesogale > Nesogale talazaci. The sequence goes on along the minus strand of PVJH01027345.1, from coordinate 6,475 downwards.
CAATTCTCCAACCCGCCTTGCCTCAGGCTGGTTTCTCTAGAGACGCAAAACCGGTGAGGCTTTATTCACATCACACACACACACACACAGTGGGTCAGATACCAGACATCTGCTGACTCTCATCGTTGCAGGGACTGACGAACACAAGATGGGCAGGTCAGACAGCAGGCCACCGACCAAGGTAAACGCACCCAAGGTCGACAGATGAGACGGCAGGCTGTTGATGACTACCAGGAGCGGCAGGCCATATGGCAGACTGCTAGCTCAAGGTCAAAGAATCGGAGGTCAGATGAGACCTCAGATGCAGGATCCACATCCAGCAAAATGCAAGCAAGCCCTGCCAGAGCATCCACATATAATGGAAGCAGGTCGCCACCCGGAGGAAACTCCCCTTCCAAGATTGGCTGCTCTAAGCAGCTCTCACCATGGAAATGATTACATTGTATCAGATCTCATCGGGAGGGTCAGCTACATCTTAACTGCCAAACCACTTCAAATCCTGGCCAAGTCAGGTTGGCACACAGCCTTAACTATCACGCTATTCATCAGAATTATCTTGTCAGCTGCAGTAAAAACATTTACCCCTTTGCCTTGAAATTCTGGATGTGTCTTATTCGGGCATCATTGTTTCTCTTCTGCCTAAAGGCAGCTAACTGGGTGGAAATGCTGCCTAAAATCTCCCCACGAGCTCTGACATCTGACAGTCGAGAAGCAGTGTGTGGAGTCCAGGTGCCAACCTCTGGTTAGTAACTGAGCACAAACTGTTTCTGTCACCAAAAGGCACACCTTACTTATTCATTAATAGGAAGGCTCCATACGGAAAAGATGTCACACTTTCTTGAGTTATGTGTAAGATCAACAGCACCTTATAAAATCATAGGATATGTGGGGAACTTGGATACATTGTTTTGAAGCTCTTCTGGAAAACAAAGAGGGAAGAAAGGCAAAAAAAAAAATCTTAAAATAAAAAAACTAACTCGGGAATGATAACACCCTGCCAGATATTAAAACATACTTTAAAACCACACTGAGTAAAACAGAATGGTCAGGAATAAAGAGACAAGCCAATGAGTCTGGAATATATGAGAAGTCAGTGAACGTTTAAATTGGTGGAGAAAGAATTCTAAAATCGTGCTCCAAAACTCAATCAATGGTGTTGGGACAACTGACTGCTCATGGAAAAACCAAACCAAACAAACCAATAGCTGTATTCTTCCCTTTCAACCAAAATACAGTCCAAGACAAAAAAATACATCCACTTTTTAAAATCATAAGAGTATTAAAATAAGTATGTGAGTATTTGTATAATCTTGCATCAGGAGACATTGAAAAAGCTTCGTTTCTGCCTACGGGACACCTTCTGAAGGCAGCTTCATTTCTCTCGAGGTTGATCATGCTCTGCTCATCCGAACGCCTCCCCCACACCCCTACAGACCCCTCCCCCCAACATTGGCAAAACTGCCCCCCATTGGCCGCCTGCTGAGGTGAAACTGATGGAAATTCTGCTCTGGGAAGAGGGAGAGCTCCAGGAACTGCTTTCAAATTCAACGCCACGTGTTTTGCCCTCAAAAACTTCTTACAACTCTGCCACGCAGACGGGCAAGGGAGAGAGAGGTTTCTTTTCTCAGCTCTTATCAGCAGATGGCTGGCAAATGAAACACATGTTAACTGAGTGCCGGAGATTTGCCGGGGGGCCAGCAGCTCCTGGTGAGACATGACAGAGGGAACTTGAGAAAATGCGCAAGACACTGGCTTGCTCTGCGTGTGTCCTGGTTTCCAAAGAGTTGCAGGACTGGAGACGCCCAGGGGCCGCGCTCCCCTGTCTTCTGGGGTCACGATGACTTGGAATCGACTTGGTGGCAGTGAGTTTGGGGGGTCTGTCTGGGAGACGAATGTGAGGCTGGGCAGTCTTTGCTAGAACAACAGACGACCCCCACATCTTTCTGCGGCAGAGCAGCTGGTGAGTTCAAAGTCTGGAACTCTCCGTGACCGGCCCACAGAGTCACCGGGCGCCTTGGTCTGCCCAACAATAGACGCTGCTGAAGTGATGTGGTCCGTCCTCCCCAACGTATGTGACGCAGGAGACTTAATAAACCAAACTCACTGCCATGAAGTCAACTGCAACTCAGAGCAAGTCCACAGGATTTGTCGCCCCGGGGGTTCTGAAGACCTAAAGCTTGCCCGCAACAGAAAGCCTCCTTTTTCTCCTTCTTACGTGGCTGATGGGTTCAAACTCCTGACCTTAAGGTTAGCAGCCCAGGAGGGAGCTCGCTGCGCTCCCAGGCCCTCTCAAAACCGGCTGCCTTCTCCTCCATTCTGACCCCGTCGCACTGCTTAAAACTGCCCCGGTGAACTTTTTAAAAAAATACCTTTTTTAAAAAAATAAAGCATTTTATTGGGGGCTCTTACAGCTCATCACCGTCCAGCCGTCCATTGTGTCAAGCACATTTGGACGTAGGCTGCCTTTGTCATTTTCTAAACATTTTCTTCCTACTAGAGCCCTTGGAATCAGCTCCTCGTTTTTTCCCCTCCTCTCCCCACCCTCCCTTCCTCATGAACCCTGGATAACTTATAAATTATTTTTTTCTTCTTGTCCTATACCAACCTCTGTCTCTCTTCACCCACTTTTCTTTGGTTCATCCCCCGGGGTGTGTGTGTGTGTGTGTGTGTGTGTGTGTGTGTGTGTGATGTGTCCATCGTGTGATCCTTTCTCCCTCCACCTCACCCTTTACCCTCCTGCTAGTTCTCCTCTCATTATTGGTCCTGAGGGGTTTATCGGTCCTGGATTTCCTGTGTTTCCAGCGCTCATCTGTACCTCTGCACATCCTCCGGTCTAGCCAGATACGTAAGGTGCAAGTGAGGTCATGATAGTGGGGATGGGGTGGTGGGAGTAGCATTAAAAAAACTAGTGTTTCATCGGTGCCCCACGGCACCCTGACCAGCTCATCCCTTCCCTGTGATCCTTCTGTGAGGGGCGGTCCAATTGTCTCCACATGGGCTTTGGGTCTCCAATCTGCGGTCCCCTTCATTCACACTGACATGATTTTTTGTTCTCCGTCTTTGATGCCTGATACCTGATCCTATGGACACCTCATGATCACCCAGGCAGGTGTGCTTCCTCCATGTGGCCTTGGTTGTCCCCTGTAGCGCTGTGAGTCAGCGAAGGACATGTGTCTTGTGGTTGGGCAGGTCCTGTGGTCCTCTCTGTGCACTGGCTGCTCTGAGCAGGAATATCATCCTCGGGGATTGGTGGGTCAGGATGTGCTCCACTCCCTCTCCCTCCCCCCTTTCTTTGCTCCTGATCAGACATGTTCCTCTCCCTGAGCTGTAGCTTCAGTGTTGTTCTCTGAAGTGAATTCTTCCAGGTTGATGGGGGGTTGGGGGGTGGGGAATGCTATGCACATTGTCCCTGGGTTTTTTTGGCTACACCCTTCTTTTCCCCCACCTCCCCCTCTCTTATGCCCCCCAACCGCCTTTTCTAATGGGATTATTTATCCCACCTATCTTATCTAGATAGACTTGCAAAAACAATAAAAACCAACAACATAAAAGAAGACTGTAACTCTTTACAGGACTAGAAAGTCTCGTCTTTCTCCCTTCGAAGTGCAGACTTGCAGACAGCAACCACTAAACCACCAGGCTCCCGAGAACGTCCAGTGAAAAAACGAGCCCAAGGCTCACGCCGCTCGACTCCTCCCTGTGCCCTTCTCAGGCGCGAGACCACGGGCAAGTCGCGCGACCTGGTTTCACCTCGGTGTCCTCGTCTATAAAGTGAGAATGAAAACAGTCATTAGGGTTAAATAAGTGAATCGCCAGCAGCTTAATGATCACTTGGTGCAGTACCTCGTACTCAGAAGCCCTACATGATCACTATATTTAATATCGCCGATACGATAAGCTGTCCGCCCGGCGAACCAGAAGCCGTCCGCTGGTGTCTGAGCTGAGGCGTCTCACAGTGGAGAGCCATTTAGGATCTCTCTCTAGGGAGGCATGTTTCCACTGGGTGAGAGGGAGTGAAAGGACCTGCAGGAAAAGCTTTCATTTAGATTGCATTGTATGGGACATAGAGTATACGGTACTTTTACTAGGTTTGGTTCAGTGTGCCTTTCCACAATCTGAAAAGTTAACTTGTCAGTGATGCCAAAACAAACCAACAAAAACGTTCACTTGTGCTAAAAGTGGAGAAAGTGAAAGCCTGGGCCTGGGGAGCCTCTTCGGGACATAAACTGTAAGGCGGTATTTGTGCATCCGAACCTAATCTGCTGTCATCAGTCGATTCGGACTCCGATCGACCGAGATAGGATTTCTGGACATCTTGGAAGGAGCAGGTACCCTCCTCCTGCTCCCGAAGAGGGGCTGCTGGGTTTGAACCATGGACCTTGTGCTTAGCAGCCCAACGCCTACCTGTGTCTCCATTGTGTCTACATGGCTCTTCTAACTGTAGTTAAAGATGTTAGCCACGAAAAAAGAATCCAACATCGTGCATGAGACTGTCTAGCTTTAATCATTGCTTTTACTTTGGAAAAATGTCTTTCTTAGGGTGGGAGGGGGAAGGAGGGAGGGCCCAAAGAGGAGCGGACACCCAAGGCTTTCAAGTAGCAAGAAAATACTTTTGGAAATGGTGATGGCAACCCGTGTGCCAAGGGTCTTGATACCACGAATATATGGGTTGTTGTAAGAACTGTAAGAGACCCCAATAAAATGATTTTTTTAAGAAAAATGTCTTTCGGGCTGAGCCCCGGTGGCGAAGTGGTTGTGCGCGGGACTGCAGCCCACTGGGACGGAGGTTCAATTCCAGCAGTGGGGAGAGCAATGATGCCAAAAAAAAAAAAAAAAAGAAAGAAAAACGTCTTTCTTTATACCTACTAGAATGGCTAGAATTTAAAAGGCAGATAATAAAAGGAAGGAGGAGAAAAGAATTCGAGTCCTCCCACCCTGCTGGGATCGCTCCCTAAGGCGTCATCCAGTGATGCCGATGCAGCCATCCCTTGGCCAACAGGATGAAACCCGGCCTGTCCCTCCCGCGACATCCTCACAGGGGTGCTGTGTCTGGGCCCATGGTCGCGTCCATTCACCTTGTTCCCCCTGCACCTTGTTGAGGGGCAGTGCTGCCATCTATGATGCTAAGTAGCGTGTTGGCTGTCCTTCCTCCAAGACAGATTTGTCTGTTCTTCCAGTAGGCCGTGGTGCTTTCCAGATTCGTTGCCCACTCAGCCATTCACATGCCTCACTCACGCTTCCCTCCTCCCCCTTCCTCGTCCAGCTGCCACGTGCCTGTGAGGTGCCTGAGAGTGCCCGGGCTTGAGTCCGGGGTCGGCTCGTTCTCAAAGGGGCCCCTGGTACTTCCCAGAGGTCTTGTGCAGCAGGCTTGCCCCGGGCAATGCACTGCGTGCTTTGGTTCCATGAGCGTTGAGCGTGGACCAAAAGGGAAGGAAATCCTTGTTGACGCCCACCCAGTGTCCGTGCATCACGATGCTGTCCCCCATGCAAGCGTCTCCTCCACTGAGGGGAAGAATGTAAAACGCTGCCAGTCACTTTGGAAAACAGGCGAGCGCGTCTTCCACAACTTCAACCCGGGCTGACCCTATGACCCCCGTCCCTCCACTCCGAAGTATAGACGCAGACGCAATCCAAGCATACGTCCCCACAAAAACTTGCCCATGCATGTTTATGGCAGTACTATTCAGAGTAGCCCCAAAGTGGAGACGACCCCAATGTCCAGCAACTAGTGAATGGAATATAGATATATGTACACACACATATCTCCTACTGATACAACAAAGCGTTCTTTGTCCACTGAAAATTATGAAGTCGTGGACGCTGCACCCCAGGTGAAATATGACAGCATTACACCACGTGAAAGAAGCTGGGCAGAAAAGATGATGACATCGTGTGCACACCAGGCGGGTGTCTAAAGACAGTGCATCCGTTGCTGGTCCCCTCAGACAGGGCCAGAAAGGAGGACAGCAATCTGACTGCCAAGGGACGTGGGGTCTCTTATCAGGACGGTAAAAATGTCCTCAAACCGGCTATGGTGGTGGTCGCACCACTCTGCGGCGATATGAAGGGCTGGTTGATTGGCCAGGAGCCCTGGTGGTGATGGGGACTAGGTGTTGAAGGTTTAAGCCCCCCAGTGCTCTGTGCACCCCAGGGAGTCCGTCCTTGCGGACTTGACGGCAGGGGCTGAGCTTGGTTTCAGAATCCTACACATGAAATGCAAATTGTGCGGTCGGTGAACCACCGTCCCGACGTTGTTTCGACTTCTCTCATTTCGTTTCAGAAGAAATGAAAAAGCATGTGCGCCTGCGTGCTTGTCACAGCCCTGGTCTCTGCCAATCCTTAGGGGAAGCACAAGGACCCCTGGTGGAGCAAGAATTAAGCGCTGGGAAAGGGCTGGGAAATCCTCCCGGCAGGTTCCCCTCCATCACAGAGGGCCCCACCGGCTCCCTCGCTATCAGGCAGGGTCACGGGTCAG